>JARFJB010001920.1:660000-665000 GCA_036346205.1 Vesta saturnalis
GTGTGTGTGTGTGTGGGCGTATGTGTGCTGTATGGGTGTATCTGCGTGCGTGCGTATGTGCGTGCGTGTGTCTGTGTGAGTATGTGTGTGACCGATATATTTATATGTGGTATATAGTGGCTTTTGGATACAGTAAGTGTGTTTGCTATGAATGCCGGGAGTGTTTTTCTGTTATCTACCTTTCTATCTGATGAAATTGTAGTCGGAGTAGAAATCGCGATCCCCCTAAATAGTGGGTGTCGGAAAAATAAGTCTTTAATGCCAAATATATCAAGTTTATTATATAATAATCCGCGTTTCTTAAGGTGTTGGCGTGAAGAAAAGCTTAATTTTAGCTTAAACGACGTGATTCATTTCACATAAAAAATGTTTGTCTATTGACACGTTTGTATATGGAACCCGTTTATTTTCAAAGTTTATAAATAATGTCGTTCGACCCCCATCAAAATCCAAACCTGTTTTAACGTGTATACAATTTGTCCAAAGTAAGTTATTTATTCCTGAAATTAAATTGCTAAATTAATCGTTGTACAGTTTTCCGAAAGGCGACACACCAAAACTCGTTGACGTTTGGCGTAGACAGGGTCCACTGTGTCCGTTTGGGTTAAGTAATTTAAAATTTTCGTCGGCATCTTCTCGAAACTGCGGATCCTCACAGGTTGCACTATACATTTATTGTTCACATAAAATATGATGAATCTTTGGTGATAGATATATTTTAGACGCAAGCTTACATGTCTCCTGTGCAACCCTATCTCATTAATTCCTCTCATTTCCATGATAACGGTGAATATACGCTTCTTTATTGTCTTAGTGTCATGGTGTGTGACAACCAAAATAGAGCGGGTATCCTCGCTATCCTTCACATTTAACTTTCTTAGCTCCTCACTAAGACATGCCCCATACAGTCCAATAATTAACGCCACTTTACTCATAAGAAAGGTAACGTCTGGTGCTTCTGTCAAAAATTTTTACATATCATGCTGCGATAGAGTTTTCGATTGTTTTGCTTCATATCACTCACTTTGGCGCTTTAAATATAACTGTTTCCCATAATTCGGTATATCGACGTTTTCTTTCACTCTCAACATACTTTTCGACATGGAATAGGTCGACCACAGCGTGGAAGATTTCAGCCTTTCCGCCTTTAATCAAATATAAACGTAAAACTTAAAATAAATAAATAAGTGTATTCAGTAAAACTAACCTTTTCATAAAAAAAAGCAAGCATAACTTCTTCGTCGGTATCCCTTACATTCTTTGAAGTCCTCCAAGAATTGAAAATATTGTAGGTCTTCTCATATTTATCTCATGATTTCAAGGTGTAATAGACATCAACAGCTTCAAGCGCTAATGCTGATATTTAAGTATGATTTTCATTATTTATTTCCATTTTCACACGATAACACCTATTGTTGTTTAGTTACTGCAGTGATGGAAATGGCAATTTAATTCTAGCACTTGTCATGTATTTTTTAAATAATTTCTTATAGCATGTCACAAATGGAAACACCACTACAGAAAAAAATTTCATAGCCTGCCTTAATGCTAAATAGGATGGAACAGAGTATACGTTCTGTTATTAAAAAGGATCAATTATGTTTTCCATTAATTGTAAAGCGATATTTTAATTATTAATAAAGCCAAAATGTAATATTGTGCACTAGGCAATTGAAATACTTGTAAATTGTCCTTATAAAACCAATTGCCTCGTCATCTGTTTAGTGAGGGGTGTGAGTCGGTTAACGCGATTTTCATCTGTACCTACCTATTATCTGGCAAAACGACAACCACGGATGCGGCATGGAAAAATTTCGGAAAAGAAAACTGTCGTGATGGTTATGAATCATAGCTGGTGCAGCATGTATGGGATTAATGCTGCCATGCAAATTTCTGGTTTAAGTTGAGAACTAAGCAAAACCAAAATTTGAGAATCTTTACTAACAAAAGCAGGAATATGCAACATTATTATCTAAAATTTCCTAAACAAAGTACAGCTTTTATGTTCCCTCTACAAATAGCAAAAAAGTGAATTTAAAGACATGACACTTTATAAATGTTTATCCGGTCTAAACGAGTGTACCCAAAATTGCCATTATTTTTAACCTCATTGGATAGTACGCTATTGGGTAAAATTTACCGAAATTAAAATAGCATATTGCATAATGTACTTCACTCGCGTGTTGCGCACCATATCTTCTCTAGGACCCTACTTATTGAAAATTAAATACATTAGTTCGCTTCATTTAGTTAATGTTAGTGAATATTAACATTAATTATTGTAATTAAAAATTATTATTAATGTTATTAAATACATAAATTTGAACTTATTCGTTCACAACAAAACTTATAATACATTAATTATTGTAGTTTAAGAATTCTTGATTAAAAATGGTATAATTTTCTTTATTGGAATATTTGTAATTATTAATGATAATATTACAGCTTGCTAATTTCCTAAATTCCAGTTTTGGTGAATCGAATGATGATTTCCCTACGATGGTAGTATTTGTAGTTGTAGTTATAGAAGCAGTTTCACTGTAAACTCTAATCCAAAAATGTAAGTATTTGTAATTATCCCACTAAATATGCTGAGTGGATGTTATGTATCAAATGAAAAGGACACCAACACACTAATCTCAAAATGAAGAATCAAAGAATACATTTTAACATCGCTGCATTTGCCAGAATGGTCCTTGAAGGTGACTCTCGCGGTCACTGGATTACCCACGATTAACGTTTACCTCCAATATTGAGAATTCCATTAAATCGTTACCTTTTGATGCTGCAATGAGGTTAGGTATAAAACTGTTCATATATTACGTAAAAAAAAAAACCTCCAAAGACCAAATTATTCTTTCGTCAGGTCGTTGACCTCAAACGAAATGAAAGTACCAGAAGACCTTAGAAGAAAGTTTCAATTAAAACTAAAGAACTGATTAAATTATCATCTATTCCTGAAGAAATTAAACAGAAACTAACTCTGAAGCTCTTTCACTCAAACTATATGGTCTACCAAAGATCTTTAACCCTAATGTTGCTTTACGACCTATTGTCAGTCCAATTGTTTCCCCCACATACAATGCTCCGAAATATCTTACACTTCTATTACTCGTACAACCTCATATACATAAACCAAATATAATTAAACATTTTGCCCACGTCATTGAAAAGATGTATAATTTTAGAATTGAACAGGGTGATATAATGATCAGTTTTGATGTTGTCCAACTTTTTACAGAAGTCCCTCTAAAAGAAGCTATTGAATATATTGATCACATTTTTCCAAAATATAATTCATTTTCAGCACTGTCTTACTTAGACTTATTTTCAGTGGGAAATAATAAATTCTATGAATAGCTTAACGGTGTTGTAATCCGCAGCACTCTTAATCCTGTTATAGCTAGTGTTTACGTGTAAAAATTTGATACGTTAGGGTTACAAAATGCACATAAAAAAGGTTTAGTTTGACATAAATATGTACACTTGTTATTTGGAGGCATGCAGAAGCACAACATGAATTTTTATAAAGGGTATACATGCTAACATCCAGAAAAAGGGAAAAAGAAACTAATGGAGGTTTATCAGTTCTTGACATACTAATACCTGAAACTAATAATTCACTATCTTTTACGAAATTATGATCCTGAACTTTTAAATGATGAATATAAATATTTAAGAAAATTCTTACAAGCAGATGGATTTTCACTTAATGATATTAATAATGTTGTTACACCTGGTAGATATAATCATTAAAAAAAAAGTTCTTAATGTTGGTACTGCTTTTCTTGCATACATAACTAACGTTACAGATAAAATTGAAAGTCATCATGGCATTAGGACAGTTCTTAAAGCTACAAGAAAAATTAAAGAACATTTAAGGTCACCTAAAGGTGTTTCAATCCCATTATCATTTTCCAGAGTGTATAAGTTACATTGTTCACGTGAAAGAGTATACATTGGCACCACAAAGCGTAGCTTTCATACAAAACGTAAAGAGCGTATGAGATTTTCTAGATTAGATCAACCAGAGAAATCTGCGGTTGCTGAGAATGCTTTGAATAATTTAAATCGTGACATTAAATTTGACTTTAGAATTGTCATACTAATGTAGATATGGATACCAAAGCCAGTTCAATTTATTTAAAAATGAATGTTCGCGATTTTATTGAATAGAACTGTACATATCAGTTCAGCTATTGTAAAATAAGCGATACGTACATATATATGCAAACTTCTTTAAATACACGAGTTGCGTGTGATTTTCGATGACAGTATGTAAATATCTGGTGTGGAACAACACGCTACCTTCCACCCTATTAGGTGGAAATTCAAATAAATGGAATAATGCACGTTTTTTAAGATAATTATGCAATTTCTGTTGTAATTTAATAATGAAAACAGGCAGGTTGTAAAGAACAACAATAATTTATTTCAAATGGATGTTTAAGCGTTCATGTCAGGTAAAAGTTAATGGAGGTCTAGATGCTAACTTGCTATTCATTAATCTATATATATATATATATATATATATATATATATATATATATATATATATATATATATATTTAAATAAGACATTTTTTGGAAACGTAAAATAAATAATTCAACGTTTCGGGAGCGTTCTTTGTTCCCTTCGTCAAGAATTTATTTTGACAAATACAGAAATTAAAACAAGGCCACTATTTTGACAAGTACATAATATGAACCAAGGTGACTAATTTAAATTTAATCTTGATGAGCGTGTTTGACTTCGGGTAGTTCATCTAGTACATGATGTAAAACGTGTAGAAGTAGGGACGTCAGGAATAGTGTTTGAAATTTCTGGAGGACTTGGAGTTGGTTGAAATCTCAGATCAACTTGGTGAGTGATATTCTTCCAAATTTGCGGCATTCTGGAAGTGCCACCACGTTTATTGAGGGCGTTAGGTCTTCTTTCAATTTCAACTGTTTAATAATTCGTTCGTGTAAGATATGTAGAGGTGCTATTAAACGGATAT
>JARFJB010001920.1:670000-785000 GCA_036346205.1 Vesta saturnalis
AAATCTTTCAAAACATATTAGATTATCACTTACACAATTGGACATACATCTATATGGTTTACAAGTAGAGCCCGATTATATATATACATATATATATATATATATATATATATATATATATATATATATATCTACGCTAGCGAATTACATTTTTATAGTAAGATGTTATACTGGTGGTGGAATAATCTTTTTTGTTAATGAAATTTGGCTCCCGAACGATATGGATTCTTTCTAAGAACAGTCGTTTCGATAGATTTTGTTCAGTAGCTATAATGGTCACCCTCGTTAAATTAAATTCGTGTTTGCACTGGAAACAGTAAACCGCTAACGTCGTTTTTTCTTTTTTGTTTTTGTTTCGATCAAAACAATCTTGTTTATGATTCTGTATCCGTCTGGATAAATATTGTTTCGGGTCAATGTAGACTACCTCGCAGTCTTTGCATCCACATTGGATTTAGACTCAATATCCACTTTCGTTTTTAGTTTAGTGAAAAAATCACCAATTGTTTTAGTGTATATGTAACTAATGTTTTCGTCTCAGTATTGACAGTACTGACACGAAAAATGTTTAAGTTTTCCTATCTGTTAAAGAATTTATTTGCCATTCGTATTTTCTTATTTGCTCTGGAATTTGTTTTATTTGTTCTTCTGATGTCAATATTTTCAAATAAAGCGTCAGCGTCAATATTTCAAGAAGGGTTGGTCTTATGACTATGAAACCAATTATCAATTAGTATCTACTTTTCACGGGGAATCGAAAAGTGAAAAAATATACAGGGTGTTGCATTTGAAAAAATTGAGAAAAATTGTATTTCGCGTGTTAATCATTCTGTATAGTTTACATGTTTTCGAAAAATTTCCCAGTTTGTTTGTTAGTAGACTATTATTAATAGTCGCTAGTATAAACAGATTTACAAAATCGTGGTGACAATGCTCGCATCGTGGTCCCAAGGTTAACTCTATTTTGGTACTAAAGTGACGACATCTGCAGAACGGTAATGATACAGATACAAATTTCTATACATTTATTCTAAATATAACAGTGAATCCAAAACGCAAAATATTCAGGGTATACCATTTAAAAAAACCAGGTTTGGGTTCGCATATTGTTGTCAATCACCCTGCACATACCTAAATATTTTAGAGTGTAGGTCCAATGATCGTGTATTACCACACCAAAATTGGCTTTGATATCTCTAATAGTTAAGGAGAAATCCTCTGTCCACGCGGTACACACCCATCCTGTATATGCGATACACATAGCACATGTGGATCATGACAAAAAAGTAAGTTTATGGAATAAAAATGTCACTTCCGTTAAAAATTTTTTTATCTTAGTTTAATCTCTGTTTAATAAGGATATGGAACATTTACTTTTTAAAAAGCGTATTATATTTTTATCTACAGGAAACAAATCTTAGTTAACTGTTGCAATATAAACTATGTATTATTATTATTTAATATAAAAAGTAAAAATTTTAGAATGTTCTGACAAAACATATCCTTGTACATCAATAAATACATCCATTTCTGGATAAAGTTGACTAAAGTTTGGATTGCTATGCTCTACTCAACTTCTATATAGATATATACTCTAACTAACAACAGTTCTAAATTACTAACAAACTAATGAATAAATATGAACTTCTATATAAAACCGCGAAATTTCATGTCAACTATTCTCTTAGAAATCCTTTGGGGCATATAACATTCGTTACTAGTCGACCACCATCATAAACATCTTTCTTCTGTTATTTGCCTTGAATATTATTTAGAATTTATACAAATCTTAACAATAGAAATATTTATATTAAACTTGAAGTACAAACTTGAGTATTAAATACTGATACGTCAAACTAGAGACTAATGACTGGGCAAAAAATAATGTAGCTCCACTTTGAAACATTAATAACTAATAAGCTTTAATAAGAGAAGTATCTACTTAACAGGTCTATATCAAATTAGTATCAAATTAAAGCTTCTTAATTCTACGTTTTTATTTTAATCTTGAAGTATATTGTAGCAGTAAACTTGACGTTTGATTGGCTGCGCCTCGATTGATGAGTACCGGACCGTTTCTGTCGCGCACCCCGGGGTATCTCACAATGCTGCTCTACCACTGGATGGTTGAATTTATATTTTATCCAAAAACTTGATAATGGCAGTAGATAAATTAAAAATTTGCGTCGTACAAAGAAATAGGAATAAATTAACGAATTTCGAGATAATTTCGGCTTTAGTAAACTGAACGGTCCTCTGCGGCCACAATGGGTTTGAGAATTAGTAATTACAATTCCAATCAATTAGAATATATTTTTTTAAAACAACGGAATTATAGTTTTGAAATTGTTTATATTATGGTTTGACATTGCCGTATAACTAAAAAAATCGTACATGCTTATAAGAAAATAATAAATCGGCTATGGCTTCAAACTTGTCACATCGAAACAAGAATATATCACATGAAATGTAGTCGCACCATACCTGTAAATTAAGATCTTTTATTTTCTATCAACCGATCGTAATGTAGATCACCATTCATCATGACAATGCAAACGCTCACACAGCACGACGTATTGTCGAGTTTGACCACTATCGTTACCTACACAAGTGTAATAATTTTGTAGTTACAAAAAAAATAAGTTTCATTTAATAATTTTAAATATTAACCGTCTAATTAAAACGTCGAATAATTTTTCTAAAGTTTAAATAAATAACTTTAAATTAGCATAACTAAAATTTGTTGGTTAATCTACTTTCTATTGTGTATATATATATATATATATATATACTAGCAATTACATTTTATAGTAAGATGTTATACTGGTGGTGGAATAATCTTTTGTTAATGAAATTTGCTCGAACGATATGGATTCTTTCTAAGAACAGTCGTTTCGATAGATTTTGTTCAGTAGCTATAATGGTCACCCTCGTTAAATTAAATTCGTGTTTGCACTGGAAACAGTAAACCGCTAACGTCGTTTTTTATTTTTTTTTTTGTTTCGATCAAAACAATTTTGTTTATGATTCTGTATCCGTCTGGATAAATATTGTTTCGGGTCAATGTAGACTACCTCGCAGTCTTTGCATCCACATTGGATTTAGACTCAATATCCACTTTCGTTTTTAGTTTAGTGAAAAAATCACCAATTGTTTTAGTGTATATGTAACTAATGTTTTCGTCTCAGTATTGACAGTACTGACACGAAAAAAATGTTTAAGTTTTCCTATCTGTTAAAGAATTTATTTGCCATTCGTATTTTCTTATTTGCTCTGGAATTTGTTTTATTTGTTCTTCTGTATGTCAATATTTTCAAATAAAGCGTCAGCGTCAATATTTCAAGAAGGGTTGGTCTTATGACTATGAAACCAATTATCAATTAGTATCTACTTTTCACGGGGAATCGAAAAGTGAAAAAATATACAGGGTGTTGCATTTGAAAAAATTGAGAAAAATTGTATTTCGCGTAAGTTAATCATTCTGTATAGTTTTACATGTTTTCGAAAAATTTCCCAGTTTGTTTGTTAGTAGACTATTATTAATAGTCGCTAGTATAAACAGATTTACAAAATCGTGGTGACAATGCTCGCATCGTGGTTCCAAGGTTAACTCTATTTTGGTACTAAAGTGACGACATCTGCAGAACGGTAATGATACAGATACAAATTTCTATACATTTATTCTAAATATAACAGTGAATCCAAAAACGCAAAAATATTCAGGGTATACCATTTAAAAAAAACCAGGTTTGGGTTCGCATATTGTTGTCAATCACCCTGCACATACCTAAATATTTTTAGAGTGTAGGTCCAATGATCGTGTATTACCACACCAAAATTGGCTTTGATATCTCTAATAGTTAAGGAGAAATCCTCTGTCCACGCGGTACACACCCATCCTGTATATGCGATACACATAGCACATGTGGATCATGACAAAAAAGTAAGTTTATGGAATAAAAATGTCACTTCCGTTAAAAATTTTTTTATCTTAGTTTAATCTCTGTTTAATAAGGATATGGAACATTTACTTTTTAAAAAGCGTATTATATTTTTATCTACAGGAAACAAATCTTAGTTAACTGTTGCAATATAAACTATGTATTATTATTATTTAATATAAAAAGTAAAAATTTTAGAATGTTCTGACAAAACATATCCTTGTACATCAATAAATACATCCATTTCTGGATAAAGTTGACTAAAGTTTGGATTGCTATGCTCTACTCAACTTCTATATAGATATATACTCTAACTAACAACAGTTCTAAATTACTAACAAACTAATGAATAAATATGAACTTCTATATAAAACCGCGAAATTTCATGTCAACTATTCTCTTAGAAATCCTTTGGGGCATATAACATTCGTTACTAGTCGACCACCATCATAAACATCTTTCTTCTGTTATTTGCCTTGAATATTATTTAGAATTTATACAAATCTTAACAATAGAAATATTTATATTAAACTTGGAAGTACAAACTTGAGTATTAAATACTGATACGTCAAACTAGAGAATAATGACTGGGCAAAAATAATGTAGCCTCCACTTTGAAACATTAATAACTAATAAGCTTTAATAAGAGAAGTATCTACTTAACAGGTCTATATCAAATTAGTATCAAATTAAAGCTTCTTAATTCTACGTTTTTATTTTAATCTTGAAGTATATTGTAGCAGTAAACTTGACGTTTGATTGGCTGCGCCTCGATTGATGAGTACCGGACCGTTTCTGTCGCGCACCCCGGGGTATCTCACAATGCTGCTCTACCACTGGATGGTTGAATTTATATTTTATCCAAAAACTTGATAATGGCAGTAGATAAATTAAAAATTTGCGTCGTACAAAGAAATAGGAATAAATTAACGAATTTCGAGATAATTTCGGCTTTAGTAAACTGAACGGTCCTCTGCGGCCACAATGGGTTTGAGAATTAGTAATTACAATTCCAATCAATTAGAATATATTTTTTTAAAACAACGGAATTATAGTTTTGAAATTGTTTATATTATGGTTTGACATTGCCGTATAACTAAAAAAATCGTACATGCTTATAAGAAAATAATAAATCGGCTATGGCTTCAAACTTGTCACATCGAAACAAGAATATATCACATGAAATGTAGTCGTGCACCATACCTGTAAATTAAGATCTTTTATTTTCTATCAACCGATCGTAATGTAGATCACCATTCATCATGACAATGCAAACGCTCACACAGCACGACGTATTGTCGAGTTTGACCACTATCGTTACCTACACAAGTGTAATAATTTTGTAGTTACAAAAAAAATAAGTTTCATTTAATAATTTCAAATATTAACCGTCTAATTAAAACGTCGAATAATTTTTCTAAAGTTTAAATAAATAACTTTAAATTAGCATAACTAAAATTTGTTGGTTAATCTACTTTCTATTGTGTAAAATCCAATATATTTTAAAAATTACCAACCGCTAACGCGTGTAAAAAGTCAATAGCAGTTACGCCGTTATGTAGACAATTATTTTGGAAGTGGTAAAATTTTTGTTGTTTGACATATATATATATATATATATATATATATATATATATATACGTATAAACACAAGTACACATGAACACACGCTTGTAAGCACATACTCGCACACTCGCAACACACACACATACACGGACACACACACACACACACGGACACGGACACGCTCACGCACACGCATACCCACAGGCACACGCACACGCACACTCACACGCACACGCACACGCACACGCACACGCACACGCACACGCACACGCACACGCACACGCACACCACACGCACACGCACACGCACACGCACACGCACACGCACACGCACACGCACACGCACACGCACACGCACACGTACACGCACACGCACACGCACTCGCACACGCACACGCACACGCATACACACACACACACACACACACACACACACACACACACACACACACACACACACACACACAGACGCACACACACACACACAGACAAACACAAAACACACTCACGTGCAAATCCTCGCTCGCGCACGCGTGGAAACCCACACGAATTTTTCACGTCTTTGCTACTTCTCAAAACACTCACGTTTGTAGTTAGGGGAATATAAAGCAGATATGTCCTGTCCTAATCCAATCATTTATTAATCAGGTGTAAAGTAATTCTCAAAACATTTAACCTTTGGGTGTGAAAGCGAAATATTATTTGGGGTCATCAATTCATCCTAATGAATATTACAGTTTTTTGAATATCAATTTGCCACACCTAAACGTTCACATAGAAAATTGGGAAACTCTTGTGAAGCGTTACACGTCAGCGGCTATGTCGCTAAAGCAAATGATAGCTGTCTGGGTTGCCAGAGGTAAGAGTATCGTCGTCTAGACAATACAAAGTATATTCATTTCAACATTTTAATGAAATTGAAGGAATGAATCTGCACAGTACTACATCTTTGTTATGAAGGGTTATAGTAGTACTGCTTATATATTCCTTAAGGAGTACCCGAGCCGATTTTAATTGTTTAAAAATTATTAAATATTCACATCTGCTTGACTGTCATCACAAATGTTACATTTCCTTGGTCACAATTATCCAAATTGGCTAGTTATGTGAAATTTAAACAATTCTACCTTATTCGTCTGAGATTTCCCTAAGTTAAATCAACAAATAGCATCCTACCTTACATAAGCTGGAATACCGTTTATCTTATTAAAATGTTTCCATACCTGCAACAAAAAGTATTTTTTTAATACTGCCAACTACAATAACTGTGTGATAGTGTTTACTAAATCTTTTACACATCATACTTGTGAGTCATATTTTTTCTATCTAACATATACACAGTAAATTTTAATTAACCAATTCCTTTCAACGCATTGATGGTTACGCTGAGGTTGGGATTAATTACGAAAATGTGCTAAGATGTCACCGGCCCATGATGTGTGTAAGCCAGTACAGCTCCATTGGGATGCACGACATGTATTAATAAAATTCTTTAGTTGTTGAAGACAAATTTCTTGATTACGTTTCTGGAAATATTTTTTCCCGTTTATATGTCTTAGTAAAAACAGTATTTAGCGTTTCCGCTACATTACTCAGCATTCTACATTACAGTTATCAAACCATAACGTTATAATTTTTACATGCTCACTTTTGATAAATTACATAGGGTAAACCATACAGTTATTGGCACCTAGACATTTATTGGCAATTTATGTATATTTCAGTAAATTCTAAGGTTTTATTTACATTTATACCGAGTATGGCACTGTTTTGACATGCGCGAGTTTTGTCCCAGATCACGTGACAAAATTTCCAAGCAACATCATTTCATTTAAGGTTATGAGAAGCACGTTTATAAACAAACTTTTTGTGTGTCTCAAAATCGGTTAAAATTTGTGAGTTATCGCTTAGTCTGGAATACTGTTTAAGGCTATTATTCGTTCTACGTGTATTGTGAGTAACCTTTACGAATTGTGGCAAACGGATCTTTGCGATATGCGAACTTTAAGTAAACACAATAGCGGATACAACTATTTACTAATGGTAATTGATGTATTTAGCAAGAGGGCATGGGCGAGAGCACTTAAAACGAAGACAGCCTCATCTGTAATTGAAGCATTCGCGGATATTCTTAAGGATTGCGACAATACCCCGGCAAATCTACAGACGGATAAAGGCAAAGAGCTTGTGGCGAGCAGCGTGCAAAACTTTTTCAAGAAACAAAATATCAATTTCTATGTAACAAATAAAATAACCCTGATGTAAAAGCATCTGTAGTTGAAAGATTTAATAAAATATTGAAAACAAAGATGTGGCGTTATTTCACTTATATATATATATATATATATATATATATATATATATATTCCTACAGATATATTGATGTATTCGAAAGGCTTGTGACTGCCTACAACAATAGGCCTCATTCAAGTGTAAAGATGGCCCCTTCGGCTGTAAACGATAAAAACATTTTGGAAGTATGGAATAACCTGTACGCGAAAGGTTTAGGTTTAGTACGCCATCCTAAATATAAAGTCGGCGAGCATGTCAGAATCGCCAGAACTAAGTACACCTTTGAAAAGGGATATGAAACGAATTGGAGCGAGGAAGTTTTTACAATTAGCATGGTGATAAAAAGAAGACCACCAGATTACAGAATAATCGATCTTAATAACGATCCTGTTATGGCACCTTTTACGAAGAAGAATTGCAAGTTGTTACGGTTGATAAAGATACTCTATTCAAAGTCGATAAGATTCTAGCAGAGAAGAGCCGTGGGCTAAATAAACAATACCTGGTCAAGTGGCGTGGATACAGTGACAAATTTAATAGGTGGGTGTTAGCTTCGCAGTTGAGAGATATATAAAAATGGAGTTTTATCTTACCTTATTGAGTAATAGCTCTATGACGTATTTTCCAGGTAATATGACGTCAAGTTTTATTACGCAACTGCCAAAACGAATAAGATTAACGGGCTCGTGGGTTGTAGGGATAGTGGAAATTCAGTACCCATGTTCTTTTGCCGCTGTAAGTGCAACAGATAATTTAATTTATTATAGAACAGAGCCACCTGGCGAGAACGCGTTAGAAACGATATTAAAAAAGGCCGCAGAATATTTTGAACTCCACAACGAGAAGATCATTTATATTGAAGATGGCTGGTACGTGATACGATTCGCTTCGGGAAATTACACCAGCATAGAAGAAATTATCAGCGAGCTAAATAACCATGTACTAATAAGTAAACTGCTAACAATCGAATATCATAATCTAACTAAGCGCGTCACTACGAAATTAAAAACTCAGCTCTCGCTATTCGGATTCTCACTACGTCTAGCCTTACAATTGGGTTATCGACCGTATCAGAACATAGCCATGGAACCAATACCCCCTCACCCCGCTAGTATATGGATAGGATTACCAACTCAGATGTTTGTTTATTGCGACATCGTTGAACCGCAAATTGTGGGTGATGTTTTATCTCCGCTTATGCGTATAATAAATATTACTTCAGAAAACTATGCTTACGGGGTTTTTTCGCCTGCACACTACATACCGGTAATGACACGGGAATTTAAAAACATCGAGATTAATATAAAAACAGATACGGGTGCAGCAATGCCATTTGAGTTTGGAATCGACCTAAGTTCCTTTAAGAAAGTATTTACGAGGCGGTAGAAACCTTAAGCGTAAACCGACGAGAAAATCGATAAAATGATGGATGGCTCGGGTTTAAAAGAGTACGCCTACGATAATAATCAATCTCCATGAGAGCTGTTGCTAAAGAAGCCTGCTTACGACGATATATTTTCAAGATAATGGCTTTTCTACATGCACAATCGTGAATGCGTCAAAGTCCGAATTGGATTGTTCGCTTTACCATCGACGCATCGAGCGGTGAATGGATATTTTACAAGCCCTTATCAGCTCTGAGTGATGACGCCCCAATAAGAATTTGTAGTCCCCGGAATGGAAATGATTATAGATTTAAGGCCAGACCATACTGTACATTACAGCTAAAGTTCTAAAGCATTATGATTAAGCACTTACAGACGCTGATGTTGTAGCACCCGTAAACAATTGGATGCATTCGCTTTTCTCACAGGTGGAGGTTTACTTAAATCAGAAGATGGCATCACAACCAAACAACACCTACGCCTACCGTTCATATATCGAAACGATGCTAAATTATGGAAAGGAGGCCAAGAGTTCACATCTAGGATGTACTTTATGGCACAATGATACAGCTGGACAGATGAATACACTGGGAAACGCTAATAACGGTTTCTCAAAACGTCAAGCACTTGCGGCTACCGGCAAACAGATAAAGATGATTGGTCACGTGCACTCGGATTTGTTTAATCAAGAACAGTTTCTCATAAGTGGTGTTGAGTTAAAGGCTAAATTTTTACGATCGAGAGATACATTTAGCCTAATGGCGGCACTCGCTTCAAATTACAAGACGCGAATTATAGACGCTAGTTTACTGGTGAGACGTATGGGAATCAATCCAACTATTCTAATTGCGCACGCTAAAGCTTTAGAAACAACAGCCGCAAAATACCCTGTTACAAGGACCGACCTAAAAGTGTTAACTATACCTGCAGGCATACAGTGAAAATCATTGGGTAATGTTTTCCTAGGTCAGTTACCTAAACGATGTATCGTAGGCTTTGTAGCAAATAAAGCCTTCAACGGTGACTACCCCTCAAATCCGTTCAATTTTCATCACTGCAATATTAACTACATGTCGTTATATATTGACGGGCAACAAATTCCTTCGCAGGCCTTACAACCAGACTTTACAGCTAATGGTTTATATGTAAGAGCGTACCATACTTTATTCTCTGGTACGGGTATTCATTTTTTGAATGAAGGTAACGATATATAGAGAAGTGATTACCCCAACGGCTACTGTTTAATGGCCTTTGACCTAACACCTGACTTGTCTGCAAACGCTAGCACGCACTGGAATTTAGTTAGACACGGCTCCCTTCGGCTAGAAGTCGGGTTTAAAGAAGCGCTCACCGTAACCGTTAACTGTTTAGTGTATACAGAATTCGATAACGTGGTCGAGATCGATAAACATCGGAATGTCGTTGTGGAATTTAGCTGTTAAAAGTTGTAGTTCTAACATGTAGGCTTCAGTGTACAGCAATAGCCGATAGAAGATGGACGCATACTTGGACGTACAATGGTTTAGTGGTGTTAACAACGAATTCATACCGAAAGAAATTGCCGTGGTTACAGATCACGGCCGTTTATCGTTGATGCTAATAAAACCACCTCGAGGCTACTTTATATCAGGATCCATGTCACGACAGATAAAATTTATGGAGGATAATTATCATGGGCTGAAACGGTGGTGGGGTCATGTACATTACAACAATTTCCGTGAGGAGTTGATGAGAGTGTTGCGCCCATTTAACAACATTCACGTTAAGGGCGGTGAAAAACAACAGCTTTTAAGGTTTCTTAACAAACCAATAGTAAACCTGGAGGAGACTGGTTGCCCGTCGATTAAACAGTTGAAAAACGAAGCAAAAGCATATAGCTACTTAAACCATAACATCACTGAGCCTATGTGTGCACTGGAAAATTCATTACTACTGCAAGGCTGGACGCATACCAATTCCAAAGATGTATGCGGTACAAGTGTTGAGATGCTTGAAATCGATCCCCACCCACAAGAAGAATGTGTTTCGTCTTGTATGTGCTTCTAATCAACTACCGAGACACGCACCTCGACCGTGTGCAATTGTCGTAAACACGGCTCCTGCAAACAAACCAGGTCAGCACTGGACCGCTATCTACATTGACGAGAATGGAAATGGAGAGTATTTTGATTCCTTTGGACGAGCACCGCTAGTATATCATTTACGTTTCCTAGAGAAGAATTCCAGATGCTTCGTATACAATAAAACAATACTACAAGACTATCATTCGGATGTGTGCGGACTTAATACCTTAATGTTTCTATATCTTAGATTACATAATTTACCTGTTTGATTTTGTAAAAAACTATTTTAGTACATGTTTAATTGTAAATGATGAGATAATCAGGTTAGTGTTTAACGCCTGTTACCCAACCATTCTATTCTGATAAATAAAAAAGAGATTTTTTTTAGTGATTTAATTGTTTTAATCAAGAGTCCTGTAATAACAAAAATAACCCCATTGTTTTTCTTTTAATTCAGCATGTGTGTTTTTAAAAATCGTGTTATAAAATTTATGGTTTAGTGTTTTTTAAAAAGAAATTATGTTAACCATTTATATTGGTAATCAATTTTAGACTATTATATTTAACAAAGTTATATAATTACACGGTAATTAGCTAAAGTAAACATGAACAGTCATTTCTTACTACATATTGTTGTGGAATTTAAAAAATGTAACTTTCCAAACCCTTAATATGGTTTTTTATAAAACTATTTGTGTGTCCGTATGTACAATATCAATATTTTTTCAAAACGATTTATTTTTAAGAGAAAAGTAAATACGATTTGCAGTAAGTACGATAAGGATAATAAGGTTGTTTGTATATTTACACTCTAATTATGGGGGAAATCAATAGGTGGTATTTACACAACCTAGAAAGTTGTTTTCTAGTTTGACAAGCAACACAAAGCGGTGACTATTACTCGTGAAGCAGTGCCTCAAAAACGTTCTTTAAGTACTGAGCTAGTAAGTGTGTTTTTAACCTTTTATTTATTTACAGATTTTTAATTACAGTTATAAAACACATCTAAGCATTAAGTTTATTTAAAAAAATATTATGGCGTACAACATTTTAACGGTCGGATGGATATTAAACATATTTAAATTCAGGCAAACTATGTTTTAATATTCGTTTTAGAAGACAATATTGCTGTTATATAATTAATTAACTTAATAATAAAAATTTGTTTCATTAGACACGAATATCAGTAATTTTTTTTTATAGCTCACTGAGGATTTTTTAATTATATAAAATAATATAAAAATAGTGTTCTATAATTAAATTTTACTGTCATTCAAATTCCCCCACGCAAGATCAGTCCTTAACACAGCTGCTATTTTACATCCTTATTAGAAAATACGTTTTCTCTTATAGGTGAAAGATCATCCAATAGCATTTGACCATTTTAAAGCAATATGAACGATAATAATATCTTATTGATTATGCAATTTCCAACATTGTATGCGTGTGCAACCTCCAGGGGCACTGCTCTTAATATAGCTAGAAGGACCTTAATACCATCAAAACAACCCTAAGACCAACCCCAAGTTCAAGTCCAAGTCCACCCCCAGCCCCAAGACCTAGCCCAAGGCCTACATCTGCCCCTCACGTGAGCATGTGCAAAAAAAGGCTCTAATTAGGGTTGACCCATAAGTTGGAAAATACGTGTCCTATACGTGAACTGTCAAAATAGGGGTGAAAAAACGCGGACTATACGTAAGCGAGTAAAAATAATTAGGGTTGAAAGGGCCTCCGAAAAGGAAAGGGTAGAAAATACGGTCTCACACGCAGGGTATGTAAAAAATAATTAGGATAAAAGGGTTGAAAACACGGTTTCACACGTGGATGTGTAAAAATAGGGGTGAAAAAATACGTCCTACACGTGCGCAAGTAAAAAATAATTAGGATAAAAGGGTTGAAAACTCGGTCTTACACGTGGATGTGTAAAAATACGTCCTACACGTAAGCGAGTAAAAATAAGGGTGGCGTATAAAAAAGTGAAAGTGGGTGGGGCATTTGACGTAAAAAAAGTGGAGGGGGTGGTGCCCCCCTAACTACTCACTGAATTTGTTAAACCAATGACTATAAAAAGGATGTGTTGATCAAATAGCTGCTCTCCAGCAGCTGATCGAAAAGTGTTCCCGTGTAAAAAGAAAGCGAAGGGTAGAGTATTTACTCTGCAAGATGAAATTGTGGAGCAGGTGGACAAGCTGGTATATCTCCGTAGAATGTTTACTGCAGATGGTACAATTGAGAGCGAGATTGGGCGAAGGGTCAATGCTCGAAGGAAAGTGATTGGAAGTATGTGGACGATAATGAGAAATGAATGCCTGAGCCTAGCTGCGAAACGAGGGTTAAGTTAAGTTAATAAAAAGGACTGCCAATGACTGTGCTTCCGGACAAGTGAATAAAAAATCATTTAAAACCTGTTTTTATTGTTTCTTTTCACACATTAAATTTTAATCCAAGATACTTCAGTACATTTGTGATGTAATAATAGCAAAATTATTTTTCTAGGTAGGAAAGTACCTAAATAATAATTTAAAAACTTCAAATCTACGCCAATCACTATCTAGTTTACCCTAATCTGTACAATTTGATGTACTCATTAATTAATAGTAAAACTACTTCAGTGATTTTCTTTATGTATCATGCAGAAATTCGTTTTATTTACATAATTACATCTTCAAATTTAGATATTTTGCATATCTATCATTACTTGTAATTTCTAAGTGTATTAATACTTCACTAAAAAAATTTCAAATCAATGTACTTAAACTCGTTTTATATTAAAATTAACTGTTGTTACATTGATGCAGTCTTATATATTTAAAATTGGTTAAGATTTACAAATTAAATGCTTAATTGTGTGATCTCAAAGTGTGCACAAATCTAAAAATCCGCATTGTTTATATGAACGTTATCAGTTTTAAATAATATATGCAAATGATATTATTTTATTTACAATATAAACTATCATTTAAAAATTGAGTAAGGTAATATTGTTTATTAAATAAAACCATCTATAGACTGTTCAGGAAATTGGTGTACTCTTTATACTTATAATCCTTTCACGATGTCTTACTCTTATAGGAAAAAATATTTCACTTTTTCACAATCATTTCAGTGTTGTAATTACAATATAAACTATCATCTAAAAATTATGAGAATATAAAAGTAGCATCTTTTATTAAAAAATGTTAAATATCTGCACCGTTTACATAAGAAATTCGAGACATATAAAATTATATGTATATTTCCAATAATATACTGGAACTGAATATATCTTATTTTTTATGCTTTAAATTCATTTTAATATACTTTTAGAGGTTATGTTTCAAATGAAAATTTTAACACTTAATCTTTTCTTCACTTGTATGAAAAAATTTATTAAAACAATTACAAAACTACTTAGTACCTAATTATAAGCTAACTTAAATGTCTAAACTATCTAACGTTCTTAATGCACTGTGCATATTTTTAATGTTCTGCCGTGAAATTTGTTGGCTGCAGCCAGCTCACTATTTCGTCGTTCCACTTTTGCCGCTTCCGATTTTTCTGACTTAATATATGTCAATAAAATGTTCTGTAGCCACCTAACACTTATTATTTTAAATTGCTGCAAGTCTGTAGGATCCTGAGAGATTGCTTGTGATGGTGGTGAACCCACTGATCAAATTAATTCTAAATGTTTTCCTTCATATTGGAGGAGTGTAGGTGGCTGTGGTGGTGGTGGTGAAGCTGTAATTCCTCCATATTAGAGGAGTGTAGGTGACTGCGGTGGTGGAGGTGAAGCTGCAACTGCGGTTGCAGCGTGATGATACAAAATAATTGGTTTGGTTAATACAATCGACCTATTTGATAATTCCTTAAAAAACATAGCTACACCTCTTTTAGTTGTGGGTGATGATCATAGCAAGGGTTTGATTATTTGTGTATACTTTTTGCTTCGGCTTCCTCGAATTTGTCCATTTACATTATAATCACACCTTGCAATATTCGTAGTTTCTAAAATACTTGTACAATTTGTTCTACCTTCTTAATTTACTAGATTTAAATAGGGTTCATTCATAATAGGCAGATCATATAAATCTGGAGTCCCTTTATACGCGATGCCTTTAATAATCACACTGCTTCCTTTAATTGTAACGGGGATATTACCAATTGTCCATTTGTCTGTTTTGGTATTACAGTGGACTCAATAAGTATGATTAATAGCACCTTCAAGATCCGTCATAATACTTTCAACTTATATACGAGGTAACTCATTGTACTGGTCGAGAAATTCTTCCGAGATGGGTTAATTACGGTTAATAGAATCATCTGTGATACTAACAGGTTCTTCTTCTTCTTCCTCAGTATTATCTCTCCTATGACAGATGTATCTAAGAAAGATGGCGTACGAAGGCCTGGAGGAGGATTTCTTAAAAAAAAACGGAAGCTGAGCTAGTGAGTTAGTAGCACCGTTTCTTGAATACCTTAATGACGGTGAAGTGAAGCCAGGAGTCCTTTGAACTATAGCTAGCGGGCTAGTAGCACGCTTCCTTGAAAATATGAACAGGAGTGGTTTTTTTTTTAGTTTAAGCTCACTAGACTCCTTTTTAGGTATTTTAATTTTTTTATCAGGATCGATTTTGTTTACTATTTCAGTTAGAGGTTCTATTAGGGGGTTATAAGTACTTTCAAATACTCTTTCATTATCAATCCAAGTAGTTTTAAGACTGTTGTACTTCTGTTGTATTATTTTATGAGCCTGAATAACTTTTTTCTTTAATTTCATCTCCTTATTATCCATTGTAGCAAAACGCGTTCACTGAACAGGTACAAGTTTACCTTGCACAGATACCTGTTTACACTAAACAGATAGCTGTTAATAACTAAACGGGTCAGTAACTACTAAACTACTGAAAGCAGTTTAAGGTATTATATATTGATCAAAACTTTTCCTATAGCGACCATTATTAACTTCAGCATCCTTGTTTATGACCATGAAACCAAACTGATCTACCCAGCATATTGAACACATGTCCCGAAACAATTTTATGCTTATGGTGGGACTTATATCATTTTCATACACATGTTTTAGTTTTAATTCATCTTGCTCAAATAATATAATTAGATTCGCACTATCACGAGTTAATTGCTTTGGAATTTTACTGCAAGTTTGATACGAATAGAAACAGTCTATATCGTTATGCCTACCCATAGAAAAATATGCCCTTATGTTACCTTGATTTTCACAAGCGATATCATCGAACATAAAAATAGAGTTTGATTTTGCACAATTAAGCTCAATCACATCTTGATTACCACTGAAGGTAAAGTAGTCTATATCCTTGGAAGTAAGATTTCCTGTACATGTTTGTACTTGTTTTGATTCAATGACAGAGTATACGTATACATGTTTAAATTTCAAACCATTTTCCTCAGTAAGCAGACTGATCATTGCGTTTGTTTTGCCGAAATTGGAGGGACAGCATATAATACCACGTATACTATTAAGAAGTAAACAGCCATGTTTTGGACCAAAGTCATGATTTTGAATTGGATGTTTTTGTTTCTGAGCAACTACTTTCATCGTTAGTGGATGAAATAAAACTAAACGCATAATTACAACATTTCTATTTATATACTAGGCTATCGTACAATAACTATAACTTTTTCACTGCCCCAGTGAGTGGACTGTACTGCACAATAGCGTCATGGAGAATAAGACCATAGACAACGATTCCATTAACGAAAGGTGTTAGAGATTCAATTTCCAATTCGATGTCTACTGGTGAGTTTTTTAAGGATTCATTTTGTTTAGAGTAGTCCATTACAAATACTGGACATGATTTGAATTCGGAATAGTGGAATAATGCGTCTTTATTGGCTTCATATTGGTTAGCATTGAAGTTCTCAAATGCATTGCTTCATATGGATAATACTCAGAATTCAGATGTACTTTAAGGTTTCTGATGTTAATGTGATCAAAATTTCCGGCTGATGCAGACTGTGTACCTTTTACCTTGTTGGAATGCAACAATTGTCCCACGTGGTTTTTCCAGGTACGTTGATGTTTTTAATGGCCATATGTCTGAGGTTTCTTATTTTAAAGCAAGCTATTCATATAACTCCCATTGACGAAATGGAACAGTAATAATAGAATAAATAATGTTATCTTGTCCCGTCTCGTTTTACCACATGCGCTTCTCAAAAATCTCATACCCACGGCATTTATTTTTCTTTCGTGCTTTTTTTGACATACCCATGTCTCACTTCCATACAGTACTGACGGGACGAATACGTCATTATAGATTGCTCGTTTCGCAGCTAGACTCATGCTTTCATTTCTCATTATCGTCCACATACTTCCAATCACTTCCCTTCCAGCATTGACCCTTCGTCCAATCTCGCTCTCAATTGTACCATCTGCAGTAAACATTCTACCGAGATATACCAGCTCGTCCACTTGCTCCACATTTCATCTTGCAGAGTAAATACTCTACTCTCCTTTCCACCTTCCCGATTGAACACCATAATCTTAGTTTTGTTCACGTTTACCTTTAGGTCCATGCTCTCACAGACTGTATCAAACTTCCTCAGAGCGGTTTGCAGCTCATCCGCACTGTCACTTAATAAGACTGTGTCATCTGCATACACCAGGAGTCGTACATTTACGTCACCAACCATTACACCATTTGTATCGTTACATGCTTGTCTAAGACATTTATCCATGTATATATTGAACAACCACGGTGACATCACACAGCCTTGTCGCACTCCTTGCTCAATATTAAAGTATTCACTCACACCTCCTCTCACCCTAACAAATGCCCGACTACCGTTATATACTGCCCTTATTCTATTTATTAGACCTTTATTTACGCCATATTCATTTAATATTTCCCACAGCTTCTCTCTATTCACTCTGTCATATGCTTTCTCCAGATCTACAAACGCACAGTACAACTTCCTTTTTACCTTTAAACACTATTCGATCACCTGCTGGAGAGCAACCATCTGATCGACACATCCTCTCCCTGGAATGAAGCCACCTTGCACATCCCACATCTTAGATTGTATAGTTTCTCGTACTCTATCAATCAGTATTCTTCCAAAAACTTTCCCAGGTACGCTGAGCAAGCTTATTCCTCTGTAGTTCTTACAATCACTCTTATTCCCCTTACCCTTATACAATGGTACAATGATCGCGCTCTTCCAATCACTTGGCACTTTTCCACACATAAGGCATACATTGAATAATTCACGCAATCTTCGCATAAGCTTTGCACCACCATACTTGAGCATTTCACCAGTGATTTCATCTACGCCTGCTCCCTTCCCGTTTTTCAACCTTCCTACCGTTTTCTCTACCTCATTTATTCCAATATCCTTCTCAGTTTCATTCATCATTTCTTCTATATTCTCCTTATTTAACTCTTCAGTCTTACTTTCCTCACTACTGTACAGCTTTCTGAAATATTCTTGCTAGCATTCCCTCACTTCACAATCGTCCCATGCTATTTCGTTTCTATCATTCATCATTCCTGCAGCGTTCTGTTTTGGGCTACGTTTCACATTTCTCATAATGAGGGAGTGTGGTGAGGAAAAGACTATGATGGATAGATATAAAAGTTGTACATTACGTTGGTTTGGTCACATTGAGAGAATGAACAACGCAAGATTAACGAAACAAATATATGTGGGTGAGGTTAGGGGAAAGGCCGGGCCTGGTAGGCCGCGTAAAACCTGGCTGAATGTAGTAGAATCTGTGATAAAGGAAAGAAAACAAAAGGGCATGTCAGAGACTATGTATGAATCTTGCGGAAGCTAGGGAGGTATGCGGAGATAGGAAAGCATAGAGAAAGATTGTCAATGAAAAATAAATAGGAGGCAGGGATTGTTTTGTCTACCCCGCAAGGGAATGGCGTGAAGGTTAAGTAAGTAAGTAATAATGTTAAGTGTGGTACTTTCCATTGAATTTTATCTAAGGTTATTGTTACATCAACATCACCATAGTAGCAGTTTGTATCGCTTCTAGATCGAATTAAAGTCAATTCTTGTCATATATTCACGATAACTTGCCTATAATCCTCCATTATTCCAAATATGTGATTCAATTTTATTCATACTAATAGATTTTTCTCCATTTTGCTCATCGAATTCTACTTGTAATGGTTCTTCATTCTTTGGTGACCACCCCAAATACCTTAGTCCTTTGTTCTTGCTTTCCGTTTAAGATCCCTTAAGTGTAAATCTTATGTCTGAATTCCTGCAAACATCCACTCTTTGACCACCTAACTGAATGAATTTCTTAGAAAAGAAAGTTGGGAAAATTGTTGGTTAAGTTGCATGATTTCCTTTCATCTTCTTTTTTAAACTGCAGTTTACCTTCAATGTACAGAAAACTATCGTAAGTAGCCGTAATTAGATTGTGACTTCGGAAGGTTCATATTAGGAAGATCCATGCGGAAGATAAGTGTGAATATCTGATTTAATTATAGTATCGTCAAAATGTACGTTTTGAAACACGGTTGATGATTCGGCTATTGTCAGTGATAACGTTTAAACCAATTGACTTTAAAAAGTATTTCTCTGCAGATGTTAGCCGCAATGAAGGTTGATGACTAATAAATGACACTGTAGTGGTGTCTTTTATACGAATTTTTGGAAGATGGAATTGGTCCTAGATTAATTCTCAGACTCATGTTCTTTTAGTTCTAAGCGTACTGTGAATGGTTCTCCTTCGCCAGTCTATTAATTCACCCTTTTGATCAGTCAAATGAATTGTTATATTACTAATTATGTCGGTGTTTAGTTCTCAATACTGTGTATTGCTGGGAGTTTTATCTAGACGATAACCTGGTGGAACTGAAACGTCAATCCCATATAATACCTTTGCAGGTTTCCCGTTTCGATAAGATCCTTTTATAATGTTGCACTCTACGTGTAGATTAGTGTGTTTAAGTATTTTGATGTCTAACGCAGACGTATGTAAAATATTTGGTTCTAATATTTTAGACTCAAACCCTAGCATGCGGCCAATGCTGTTCTCTTTAGTAAAATCGATCTCAAATGAACTGTTTATCTCTCATTTAAGTGTATTGTTGTTTGCTCTAATGCCAAACTTTTCTGTGGGTATCTTAGATTCAAATTAACCGCTAATTTCATCTAACTCACATGAACCGTGTGGGATATTAATCACTTGCAAATGAGATGGATTTGTTCTAAAATAAAATCTATCGTTGCCTGTATAAAGGTTTCTAATGCCATTGCAACCGTATAATCCAACCAGTCAAATAACATATTTCTTCCTCAGATCTAGCTCTATCAGTGGATAGAAGTTGTAGCTAGTTGTTTCCAACACCTTCTAAACTGAATGTTATTGACATAACTGAGAAAATTTGATGTTGTATTGATTATTTATATTAATATTTCAGGCATAGGTGTCCGCAAATAATTTTATTAAATTCTTGACCTTGGTTGTAATTATTATACATTTTACATCCCCGAAAGTAGTTAATCACTTCGATTGGTGGTCGAAGGTTACCGAAACTATCGTAATACTATACCTTTTTACCACGCTTTTTGTAGCAAACCCAATGTATACCTGGTCTGCTTTGGCTATCTAAGTTAATAATTCCAGATTCATTTTTCCGTGGCAATTTAGGCATGACATCTCTCATAAAAATATCCCTAAAGTAGTGTACATTTTTGGTGGTATTTCTTTAAATCAATATCTGTTAACGGTCTTTCGGGTAATTTATTCAGTTTTTTGGAAACGGTTTTAAGTAGTAACGCACCACCGCCATATTTATATGGTTTTAGGTAAAGTGCACCGGATTATCTTATTCACGGAGCCTATAGCGATCGATTCCATCATACGATTATGGTGTGATGTCTTTTCCTGCAATTGTTTAGCATATTTAGCTTCATTGACTGCTTTAGCAATTCCTGATGCACCGCCTACTAATGCACCGATTGCTGATAATCTAGCCAATAACAGAATAAGAAATGGTAAAAACCCTCCTTGTGTAGGTATGGGAATTACTCTAGGCGCTTTATTGTATTTATTTCCTCCTAAACCTTTACCACACGTTTTACCCTTGAAAGGTCTGACTTTATTGTGTCTGTGAAATTTCCGTTAGGTTTAATTTTTTTAGCTATTGTTTTTCCTAAACGCAATAAATTTCCACAATTGCATAACAATTTCCTCTTCTTCAGATTAGATCGACGATTACATCCCATTCCTAATTTTCTCATTGTTTTCATGGTGGTACTGACTGCTAAAGCAGCAGTTTGTTCACCTTACGTTGCGTCTGATGATTCAAAGCGTTCCCAAGCTTTTTTTTTGTAAAATTTTACCTGCTTTATGTCTACTTTCTAAATCTCGGTAATCTCTGTAACTGATATCATGAAGTTTGCACTGAGCATCTGATTGATTAATACCGGGGTCACAGCGAGCGAGTCTTTTCTCTAATTTTGTAGCAGGACCACAATACTGGTAACCAGGTAAATGCAATTACAACGGAAGTTTATTGATTAGAGTATTCACTAAACCACCACCTGCATGCACTCTTTCGCTTCTTACCTAATACTGTTTAACTAAATGGATAAAGCAGGGTATTTATACCTAAATTGAGATCACAAAAAAAATCATAGTTATTAATCTTTCTTTATTTAGTAAATGCTATACATTAGATAAGCAGGACGATAATACAGTATTTCCATTATGCATACAGTTATGTGAATTAATATTATACTTAGCATTTATGACATCTTCAATTTCTTTATAAATGTCATCATCACTACCAAGGAATTCTTTCTCACGAAAACGACGGTAGTCAACAACTTGTATGAACTTTTCATAGAAACACATCAGATTGTAAAATTCAAGAAATTCCAATCTGTAGCTTATGTCAGGTTGCGTTGACGCACCCTGTATGTAGGATGTTATAATGACGTGTTTTGAGCACGAGTGTATTGAGTTTGAACGAAAAAAAATTTTTTTTTGTGTGGATGCATAATGTATGTGGGTGTATGATACGCCACTGGAAATTTAGGAGAAATATAATTCAGTATGTAGATACGTGTATTTGAATATTAGAGAGACTTTAGTGTTGGAATAATTAGATTTTGATGAATGTAAATGTGAAAAGAAATTTGTCGAGGGGACGATAATGCTTCCCACTGTATCGCTACTGTTTTGCTGCTGATAAAGAATGGAATGTTTGAAGATAAGATGAGTAATCTTGGTTAGAAAATGTGAAGAATAAGTGTAGAATGTTTTAGAAAATATGTAGAGAAAGATTTGGTATGTTTAAGTGTTAATTATAGAAAGTTTTTGTAATGTTGTGCAATTGTTTTGAGAATACGTGTATGTATATGGAATTTGAGACCTTAGACGGTGCTTATGTTTGCAAATGTTGCGGAAGCAGATCGAGCGCAGGTTGGAGATAAATGTTAAAAGTTGCGTAATGGTCCAGAGTGCCTACTGAATGAATGTAATGACGAAAAATGATTTCTTCATGAAGTAATTGAAAAATTTGTAAGTAAGAACAAATATGGCGATGTGTTGTAATTACACGCGGGCTTGTATAGAGGGAAGCAGCTATCAGAACTAGGGAATTTTGAATGAATACTATTGGAGAATATAACGCGGAAGGAAGACATGTTTAAAGATGGATGACTGAAGGTATAAATAGGAAAGTCAGGGATTGAAGAGGGAGTTAGGAAGTTAGCTTTTGGCTTGTGATGAGAGCTCGGTGAGACGCGCACGCGAGGTGTAGTGTGGGATAGAATGGGATGGTGCTGGTTATATTTGTGAAGTTTAATGAGGCAGTAATTGTTTAAACAACTGCGTAACCCGAACCGGGGATGAATCGTAAAAGACATTCATAAATAAAACGATAATAAAATTGAAGTTGAAGATAAAATTAGTTAGTTTATTTTCAAGAAAATAATAAGTGCGTAAGCAGATTTATAAAAGATAACAGATGTTATGTTAAAGTGTTAAGTGTAGCGCGTGTTCTTGTAACGAGATTCAGCTAAAAGTATTTATGAGACCACCTGTTAAGTGAACGAAGTGTTCATTGTATATTAAGCCAATGTTTAAGTAACGTTATATGACATCGAAAGTTTTATTTGTATAAGGGACTAAATTGGTGTAAAGGTTGCTAGAAATTTTAAGAGGCAACCAAATGTTTACCGTTATTACATGTTTGTGGGAGTAATAACCTTGCATAGTGAATTATTCGCGAGTGCACAGAGGAATAAGTTTTGCTGAGCATTTGTAATGTGCTTCAGGCAATTTTAAGGGGTACAAATGGACTACAAATATTTGATTTACGAGATAAAGAAGAAAGAAAATCCAAGGATTAATGAACAATTTTAAGTAAGGAATATATCTAAGTATTTTAAAAATTTAGTAAAGCACGATTATCTCTTTGGTTTAGTTCATTTGTGTAATGTGATCAAATATTAATTAGCTGAGAAGCGAAAAGATAATCGTTCTCGAATTATGTTGTGTTGGGTTGTTTAGTATTAAGAATTTTGCAGAAATTGGTAGTGACGTGTGGTTTCGATTTTCAACCACGCTGATGTAATTTATGTAGATATTTGTGTTTTTGATTATTTTATGCAGGACAATATATACTTATCGTTAAATTTTTTTTATTCTGTTGTTTATATTTGCCAGGTTGATTGCAAAATTTTCATGTTTGTTTCATTAGTGCAATGCACTATTAACGGATCATCTGTTAGTTTAAATGTCATTAAGTATAACAAAGAGTTGGAGTTTTGAAACCTTAAATTATTTACGAATGTCAATACGATTCAGGAGTGATATAAAAAGAAAATTAAATTTAAAAGATATCGTTCATGTTAGGAATTTTAAAAATTAATTACCGTTCATTGAATGAATTTGAGTGATAAATTTTATTTTGGAAGTTTTGGTATACGAGGTGTATTCAAAAAGTTTTTAATAATCTGGATAGTACTAAATTTAATTGAGTTTGAGTTGAATTGTTTGGGACGAGTGTTTGTTTTAGAACCTTCGTATAGGAGTTTACCGAGTAAGCACAATCCTACTTTCCACAATCAAGTAGGGTTAATTAACATCCAGCTTAAGACAATTATATTAGCAAAGTTTCGATTGTGGTGGTGCCTAGAGACATATTTTCCCGGACTGAGCTGTTTGAATGTAAGTGTAAGGTGTTTGAGCATATTAATCATTCATTTTACTTATTATTTCGACCACGCCCATCCCCCTGTTAGCTGGCTTGGCAACCCGCTTACATTAGTAAGCATGCACGACGCCTAGTGCGGTTTGGACGTGTAACACTTATTATATCCGTTATATTGAATAGTTCTTCTACATTATGGGGATTGAATGTGCAAGAACCGCAGTTGTAGTTTTCTATAACAACAGTTATCAAAATTCTGTGTATCCTATAATCAATTCTCAATTGTAATAAATACCAAGATTGCTAGATAGCGATTCATAATGTTGATCATAGATTATATCTTCTTCTTCATTTACAATTGACCAATCAAGTTTGTTTTCAATTTCTTGAGATCGAAAAAATTGTAATTGTACATATGAATCCCATCTTAGAAGCTCATTACATTCCTTCATATCCAACACTGCATTATTGCTTTGATCACAGTTGCCACACCCCATACGCACTACTGGTGCAAGATTGATGTGTGTACTGTACCCACTTTCCATATGTTTTGCATGATGAGTATCATTCGATAGTTTATAACAAGTACAATCAATTAAGTATTCATTAGCTGCTTGTTTATGCACTTCATCCTTATGTTGAAAGGATGATGACCAGTCAGTGTTAGGAGAAGAATAATTTTCATCTTGTTTGTCTTCATTTTTATTTTTACTACTACTACCATCACTATTTTGACAGCACCAACAACAAAATGTTAAATTATTATTCATATTGTTACTACAACTATGTGAGGCATCCATATATAACGGTGAACTTCTGAGTTTGGATCGTTCCAGAATTTATTTTATTGCTACTTGCATTATAACGACTTTACTTGCTCGCAATTTCACTATGACTAAATACTGTTTAAGAAATGAGTCTAGTTAAAGCACGCATAATTTACATATGGTGGGATACTACTGTTAAAGACAATGTTATATTTGTTGTTTTCCCAGCTGCACCCAAACTACTTATGAACACATCCTTCGTATTTAGTAGTGTTTTAAATTCCTCAATTCGTATTTCACCCACGTTGGCCTATTTTTAGTTTATTGACCTATAACTATTGACCTTGACTCAAGTTAGTCACTTTTTGTTTCCATGTACTTTTGTGTTTCTAAGAAATGCAATATGATACCCCTGTGGGGTCAATAATTTCTTTCACCCTTGAAAACTACTCCTTGTTTCCTCGAACTGATTCTATTTTTATATTTCTCCGAAATGTAATATGATACCACCGCAGGTCAATAATCTTTGACCTTGAAAACTCTATCATTTTTGACCTTGACATTTCAACTTTCAAAATATATGAACCACTACTTATTGGCATACACTGAATACCAGTAACTTTGGACATTCACACATTCTCTCTCCCACTTGCACACTTATTTCAATTCTCGCGTGAGCTAGGATCTGCCCTATATTACTAGCCATGTGAGTCAGGATCGGCCCTATATGATTAGCGAAGGATTAATCACGTGCACGACGAATTAACTGACTTGACCTTCAATAGAAAATTCGTATACCGTGAATCAGAACTAGCCCTATATCACTACTAAAGACAACTACGAGTGATTCTGATTGACAAAAATTACCAAAAGATTCCTACCATGAGTTTAATTCAGCAAGACGATCCAAAGAAAATGTAGGAAAATTGAAGGATTTTTTATACCTAAATATTCTGGAAACAAACCTTTTAAATTTGCTTGATGCCGAACCTTTGGAAGAACGAACTTATATATATCTTCAGCAAGATGGAACTCCCAGCCATAAGGCTTTAGTTATCATTCATTTTTTAATTTACTCGCTAGAGAAGCATATCCTCCTTTCTTCATCCTTTTTAAAGACAAAGACGACTGTATCTATGGTAAATGTAGGAAAAAAATGATATTTCTACTTTGTTTTAGTTGTGAAAAAGACGAATGTCCATGTAAATGCTTTATTAAGTGCATGTAAATATTGGTTTTAAGCATTGTCAGATAAAATAAACGATGTATCTTTCGTTATATCAAGCCGGAGTTGCTATACGCATACAAATTTGACTACTTAGATAACAGTTCACCTAATAATTCTAGATTATTCCATCAAATCGGATTTTGAAAATACGGAGATAAATGGTTACTATGACATATTACTGAACGCAATTCTACTGCTCATTATAGGGTAACAATACCGTGTAGATTTAAACATCTCATTTCTATATTCTACCTCACCAAAATTGTATTATATTAGCTTAATCGGATTAAATCTATATTCTTTAACATTACTACAAAGTTTCAAATATAATTCCACACATTTTTTACATTGATGATTATCATTATCAAGAGAAAATATATAAGTAAAATAAGTAGCTATGGTAACAAAATGTTAAAGTAAAAAAGCAAGTCTAAATTGAAAATGAAAGGTATCTTTGTCTTTATATTTACAAATTTTGAATGCTTCCAAAACATCTAATTTGTCTTTTTTACTACAAAAGTGTAAAAAATTGTTTATTATTTTTTGTTACTTCTGTGTTTGTATTTGTAACATCTAATGTGTTCTTTGTATCTATTATCAACGTTCCCAATATAAACAGGATTACAGCATGGGCAGTTTAATTTATAAACACATGACTTCATGATGTATTTAATTGGATCTTTGGCATTATATAAACAATTAAGAACATTAGTAATAGTTTTGAAAGAAACTCTTCACTCTCGCTCTTTTGTAATATGTGAGTTATTTTGTCATCTTTCAAAAATATAAAACTGATATGTATTTATTTTCTATCTGTTGTGTGTTAACTGAGTAAATGTTTTTGATGCATGATTGATGATACTCTTTTAACTATAGTGACGTATATATTTGAAATGTAACAATTTGCTTCTGCTATTTGTCGTATAATGGATACTTCTTAATTGAAATTTGCTTGGTTTAACAACAAATTAGTGCTAATTAGTTTTTAACTGATATTAATAGTTTCCACCCTAACATAAAATTTTCACTACAGGAATAACAAAGTAGAACCATTAAGTTTCTAGATTTTATCATAACAATAAACACGCAGAACAAATTTAAGTTTTTACCAGCAGAACACTTACACTTAGAGACGTTAGACTTCCAACCGATTCATGTCACCATAAAACATGTAAGTTGGCTATATGTAAATCATTAACAAATAAAATACAATTTACGCCCTAACATAAAAGTCACACTAAGGAAGAACAAAATAAAGCCATTAACTTTCTAGAATTTAACATAAAAATTAATACACAAAACAAATTTCAGTTCTCTATATTCAGAAAACTTACACATACAGACATTAAATTTACAAACCCAAATTAGCTGCATGTCAACCATTAGCAAACAAAATACACCCACGTACTACTCAAAACTAAAAAAAAAACACCGAACTCGTTTTAATAAATAAGCTATGGTTCGGAACTAGTTGACCGATGATGATGATAGATTAGCTACTGATTCGTTGTTTTTTTAATTTTGTATGGTAGGTGCGTGTATTTTGTTTGTTACAGATCCAGTGATCTAGATTTCTTATATAAAACAATATAGAACAATAAAATAATAGTAGATAGAGCAATATTACTACCAAAGTTTAATAAAAAAATATCAATTGTCAACATTTAAAATAAAATCGACATAATAGTTAAACAGCAAGAATACAGGTTGTCCATAATATTTATCCACTTAACACAGAATCTATCGAAAATGCTTACATATCAGTTTCATATTTTGGATGGAAAAAAATAACAGTTCACAGAACAAAAAGTACAAAGTAGTTTTCAAAACAAATACGATACTTTGAAGTCGGGTAGGTATTTACAAAATAAACTGCGCGTACTGTAATTCTATTTATATTGAGCAAACGCTTAGGAACTTTCGTATTAGATACTATGAACACATTACATGTTACAAATATAAACACATAGGCAATTGAAATAATGCAAAACATTTAATAGTAAATAATCCTCTAATTAGATATTTTACTTATATCTTTTCCCTTGATAATGATACATGTACTGAAAAGCGTTCAGAAATAAATATTTATATACAAAATTTGTAGAATTCTACTGAATTAGAAACATTGGCGCTATTTAATTGCATTAATTAATCATGGCCATCAGTGGAAAAATAATTTCGTTTTAATCAATTTGATCAACCACGGTTAGCGGTATATACAATCCATTTCCGATGTGTTACAGGAGATACGACCTTCAGTTAACTTGTTCGCGATCTTCATGTGCTCTCTTGACGTCGTCATAATATTTATTTACAAATGCGTACTGTTACGTTTACAATTTCTCTATTTAAAATTTCCAAACAGAAAGTGAACCATTTAATTACGAGTACTAATATATTAATCTACTAATGGAGCATTAAATCTACTTAAATTTCTTTACCAAAATTATATATTATTATCAATAATTAATATAAAATCAAAAATATTTTTTTCCTACATACATGGTGCGCCATTAGTGCGTCGAAGTCCGATATATTCGTTATTAAAGGAGATATGAAAACGAGTTACTTACAAGAATTATAGACAACTTCAGACTTCACATAAAATTATTTTCGTATTTACAGGTTGAACCAAACATACTTTTTTTAAATGGGACACCCTATATATTATTTCAAATTTAGATTAAACTCATCTCCCCCATACTTCCAATTTAGGGTTTCATTACGCTATACAGGGTATTTCAAAAGTTATGGTCAATTGTACACGAAAATCATTGACATTGGTACAGTGTTGCGATAAACTGCTATTTCTTTATTACTGAACCGATTGAATATAGAGCGATCCAAAACCCGAACACATGATTTTGTCAATTTATTCTAATGAATCACCCTGTATTTTATTTTAAAAAGTAAAAATACACTTTATGTTCTTTCATTTTTATTAAGCACCCCATATAGCTAAAATCTTTAATTTATGAGATATTTTCGGGGATAACTAGTGTTGTGATTATCATTGGTGATAGCTCGAGTTAAAACTCATGAAAATTGAACGAGTGCGAAGCAGTCGTTCAATTTTCTACACGTTTTAACGAATGGTACCATCGATTATTAATCATAACACGTGTTAAATTTGATAAGAAAATATAATTAACGTTAATAGAAAATCGTAACATATGTTGTATTTGGTAAGAACTATTTTATTCATTAAAATCATGTGAGAGTCAACATGCGGTGACAAAATTGTCACCGATTTGACAGCCTATTCTGCGATTTTGGTTTTTTTATTTTAACCAATGAAAGTAATCAAAAATGCACCATGTGACATGTGAATTATATTCTCAGTTTAATAAAAAGAAGGAAAGTACTTAACGAGGAAAATGAATTTAACGTGATGCTTGAAGTTACGCATAATCGACATGTTAGTACACGTGAAATCTCGCGTCATTATGATGTAAGTGACAGGCCCGTTCGAAGAATACTGCGTAAAAATAAGATGCATCCATACCATATCCAGTTGCATCAAGAGTTACTCGAAGACGACTATCCCAGAGGGGTTGCTTTTTGTGAATGGGCTCAACAACAAAACAACAATCAGGCGAATTTATTTGATTTGGTCCTCTTTGGAGGCGAAGCCATAAAAATGGAACTGTGAATAGACACAATTTCCATTATTATTCGACAAGTAATCCCCATCTTATAGCAAGTAATAATCAAACTAGGTGGTCTTTGAATGTTTGGGTTGGTATAGTTGGAGATCACATTTTTTCGATGGAACAGTGAATGGTCAGATATATTAGGACTTCTTAGAAAATCAAACGTTCCTCTTAACATTCGTCAAAGAACGTGGTTATTACACGACGGAGCTCCGGTACCTCACACTAGATTAATTCATAATCAGCTTAATACCCATTTTCCTGGAAGATGGATGGGAAGAGGAGGACCCATTGCATGGCCAATTCGTTCACCAGAGTTAAGTAAAATTGACTTCTTCAAGTGGGGTTATGTGAAAAACCGTATCAAATACCTCCAACCACGCAAGGTGATACTAAGAATAGAATACGAGAAGCATTCCAGAGCATTCAAGCAGAAATGTTAAGAAACGTCAGTCGAGAATTTGAAGATCGACTAAAATGCTGTATTGAAGTTTTGGGTGGACATTTTGAACATTTATTATGAAATTAATTAATTTTATAAAAATTTTGTCTTAATAACCGATGTTTTTTGACGGCTAACTTGTTATAATAGAACTTTAAAAAAAAATCTCCTGTTATTAAATTGAAAATATCTCAGAAATTAACGATTTTAGTTGTAGGTAGTGCTTAATAAAAATAAAGAACATTAAGTGTATTTTTACTTTCTAAAATAAAATACAGGGCGATTCATTAAAAAAAATTGACAAAATCATGTGTTCGAGTTTTAGCTCGCTCTATATTCACTTGGTGCAATAAAAAGAAGTACCCCTTTCTCGTAACACTATACCAATGTCAAAAAGTTGTGTCTGGAAAAAATTATTGTTAGGTTGTTCTGTCTAGGGTATACAGGACGTTGAAGTGAGAATGATTTTCGTGTACAATTGACCATAACTTTTGAAATACCCTGTATAACGTACTGAAACCCTATATTGGAAGTATGGGGGAGATAAGCTTAACATAATTTTGAAATAATATACAGGGTGTCCTATTTAAAAAAAAGTATGGCAGTATGTAAATACGAAAATAATTTTATAATGTGAAGTTTGAAATTGCCTATAATTTTTTTAATAACTTTTTTTTTATATCTGCCGCGCCCTGTATGTGTTTGCAACTACTTTAAATATATCGGATTATTATTATGAGGTTCATTATAGATAATTTTGTTTGTTAATTATATGTAATTGATATTTAAAAAATAGATTAACCATAAGAATACTTTTGTTTAGCATTTAATACGGTTAGTGTATTTATTTGTTTTTATAAAAGATCTGATTCAGGATTTCTGTTGGAGAGATCTTATTTAATGGCGCCGTCGCGTCAGTAGGTTTAATCCAAATGTCACTAATCACAATAGTTAACCGTTAATTCTCATAACGGAAAAATCTGAATTATTACAATAGTTTTTCCCTGCGTGCTAATTAAAATTGTGTGCAGCATGTAACCATTGAATTTAATCAATATTTTCGGATTCTTGACCAGATTCCAATATGTGCTATGGTCGAGTGAAGTACGCATATCGGTTGGTGCTAATGATTTAAATTTTATATAATTATCTTAAGTTGTACAATAACCGTAAGCGTGTGAAAGCAAAGTGTGATAGTTTATGTAAAGCTAAATTAAATATCTGTGTGAAAAAGAAGCTTTTGTGCCTTTAAAATGTATACAATGGATCTACACGCCTTATCTGTTATGTTTAATACAAAAATGAAAGATTTTAAACAATTGCAATCGGTATCAAATGAGAACACTTCTCTTAACAGCAAACAAATTAGCATTTAGCAATTATCTAACAACTTTACAGATTTGAAAAACTATATTGTTAACATAGGGTAAACCACCCAATCATTAACACTTTAAGCTACGATTGGTACAATTTTATCGATAGAAATGAAATTTTTTTAAAAAACCTTGGTACAAGTAGTTTTTTCTTTTGTAGTAAGCTACTCCATCAATCTAGCAACTTATTATTAAATGATTATTAGTGAAAAGTAATGAAAAACAGAAAAAGTCTAAAAAAAATCAATTTTCCAATTATTGACACCTAAATTCCAGTTATTGACACCCCATTTATTAACACTTTTTTGTAAATGCTGAATTGTTGACACCCCATTTATTAACACCGTTTTGTGTGAGTCCCATTAAGGTGTATCTATTATGGTAATAATAAAACAGCCAACGTAAATCTTAATTTTATTTTACAATAATATAGGTAGTTATTAAACAACAACAAAAATTAATAAAACTAAACCAATCTTTCAATGATTTAAAGAAATATATTTTTATTATCACTTTATTTTTTTAAATGTACGTCTTGCAAACAAAAAACTCCTTATATATTTTGTGTTTTTGTAAGCACTTATAGTGGTAGCCTTTAGGACACTTGGAACATTTCATGCCAATATTAATTTTATTTATTTTAAAAGTACAAATAAAACAAATTCCGTCTTCTGCAATTTTGTTATTTTTTGTCATTATACTAGTTATATTTGTCGTTGAGGATCCAGGCTGATTTAGTGTTTCAGGTTCGTCCAGAAATAAATTTCGAACGAGGCTATAGGCAATTTTTTTATTAGGACTTATGTTTTCTAAGGGCTCTCTATTAGGGGCAGTTTCTTCGGATTCCTGTTCAAGCTGGTCTGTTAGTTTTCTTTTACCAGTAGGTTTTACGGCATCCTGAGTCTGCTGTGGTATCGGTTTGACACCTTTTGAATTTTTATTTTTTACAGCTAATTTTTTCTTTTCACTTTTTACCAAAATTTCTTGACGTTTCTGTTCTTTTTTTATTTTATTGGTCTCCTTTTTTTTCTCCTTTTCTACTTTAATTTCCTCTTTCTCCTGAAAATATTTTTTATAATCAGAAGACACTAAGACATATGATACTTTTTCTGTTTTCCTTTTTCCCGATCGCTCAGGAGTTTTAGGCTGAATTAAATAGTTTTCTATTTTTTATTCTTCTTCATTACTTGCCTTTTTATGTGTATCTTTGACATCTAGAGAATTTTTTTCTATTAGCGTGTCATTTTTCATTAAGCTATTCTTTAAACTTTCGTCCGTCTTAGTACAATCCGATCCTATTGTTGAGATATTATTTTGACTCTCAGAATTGTCAAAATTTTCCAAAGTATTTGTTTCTGTCAGATCTGTGTTACTATAGATACGTGTAGTCTCAGCAAGCTCTCTTCCATTTAATGATTTTTCTGAACCACTATTTTTTTTTCATTTGTTTGGTCTTGTAATATTTCAAAAACGATGGGCATCTGTAATAATTCCTCCTCTGTAAAATTTATATGTTCGTCTACTTCTACTATCTCCATTTCATTAATGCTGTCGTCTAAAGTAGTTGGTGGTTTTAGGTCTAAATAAATTTTTTTTAGATCATCGAAGTATTGGCAATTTTCATGTGCATCTTCTGCTATTCCTTTCTCAAGCTCTTGAACTTTTTTGCTTCCTAATAAAATACAAAATTGTTCAAAATTAATTACTTTGCCCCTATCTTCTTGTAACGAGGTGGTTGGAAAAGTGGCGTCAACGTCAAGTTTAGCATAATTTTTGCCAAGGCATTTTGAAAAATCAATAGCATCAAAGTCCCAGGGACATAATCCACAGGCCTTAAAACCATTAATAATAATCTCTGATTTTAGATGAAGAATTGCTTTTTGCAGAATTGGTGCAAAATGTTGCTTCCCTAATTGACAATAAGGATTTTCTCTCCTCCATTCAAGAACACCATTTTTCCAAAATGTCTTGAGTGGTTTAAAACACGAAACATCTGCTGGCTGAAGTATACGTGTGGAATTAGGATATAAAGCAATTAAAATAATATTCAGTTCCGTACATATTTTGCTAGGCTCATATGTCAGATGTGTCTTATGTCCATCTACGAAAAGTATGATGGGAAATTTTACATTCTGCTCAACAAGATTTTTATAAAACACTTCTTTTATGTAGTCTATAAAAACTTCTGACTTCATCCAGCCGTTTTCGGTGGAAGCGATACCCCAGTTATCAAGAACACTATCTACTAGAACCTTACTGTGTCTTTTATTGGGAAATCTTACAAGTGGCGGCGTTATAGTACCCGATGCAGAGAAACTAAACATGACCGTCAAATTCTGCTTCGCCTGTCCCCTATCTACTTCATATATATTTTTGGCTGCTTTTGGAGCAATTACTTTTCCTAATTTTGGATTAATAGGAAACAGGTCTCGCCACCGTTGTAAACCCTACTTGGATCTTCCAAAATAGACATGTACCCTTTTGCTTTTAGATATCTTTCTATGTCAGAAAACCACTTTTTGATGTCGTTTTTTGCCACATTTGAAGACGCTCCTGTTACAGCCTCTGGAGTACGATGGGTCAAAATTGGATGGCGAGTTAAAAAGGATCGATACCAGTGATCACCTAAAATTGTAAAAAATAAAAAATTCACTTTATAATACTTACTAACGGCTTAACTGTGTGATGTGATTTACGTCATCAATTGATGTGATTGTTGTAACCATTACTTTGTGGAATCTACTCATTATAACAAGCAATAAAACACAAATGTTTGAAACAACTCCACAATATACTGGCAGAAAATTTACAATTGTTTCGAGAATGACTTCTCATCTTGTCAGTCCTGATAAAAAGAAGTCATTCCCCAAACAATTGTAGATTTTCTGAAAATTTATTGTGGACTTTTTTGAAACATTTGTGTTTTATTTCTTGTTATGTTGTCTTCAATTGTGTTTATTTGTTTAAATTTATAGTTTAACATTTATTTCTAGTTTTCTATATTTTTAAAAGTAGTTTCTAGTCCATATGAAAATAAATAAATAAAAACAATTTTGTTGTAGTGGTGCTTGTGTAGAATCACGCAATTTCAAACAGTTAACAAACTAAAGCACCATTTAACAAAGCGTAAAATATAAATTAAGATCATATATACATATAACAAGAATCTACCTGGCATATTTTCTCTAAAGGGATTCGGCCTTTTGTCAGCATCCAAAAACTGCTTAACTGAAAGTTGCAGTTCTACCTTTCGTTTCGGAAAACCTTTTTTTTGACTCTCAAGTAACCAATCACGCAGTAGTAGCTCCTCTTTCTCGCTAAGATAAGTTTGAGGACCGGGTCGAACTTTTGAAAATTTAGAACTTAATCTAAAGGTCAAAGTTGCCCTGGGGATACCATATTTTTTGGCAACAGATTTCTTCGATTGGCCATTTTTTACTTCAGCAAGAGCCCTCTGAAGTTGATTTTCGTCATATTTTTTTTTGGTTTTCGTTTATCTTTACTCATCTAAAACCCAAAACACCAAATTAACCATATAGGTATGTATATACTTACTTAGGTACCTAGATAGTTTCGGAAAATCGCGTAGGATGTTAATCAATGGGGTTTGTTTCAAAAATACGGAAAATACCAATAATCATCACTGATGCCAACTATTGGCACTTAAAAAATTCGTTTAATGCTAATAGTTACCATAGGTGTTAATTAATAGAAATCAGTTACATTTGCATACCAATAGTTGTCACCCTTAAAAATACGAGTAAATAAGAGAATTTAAGAAATCTAACGACACAAAAATACAAATAAAACATTCGCAACTATAATCAATACACTATAAATTTAATTATTATAACCTTAGCTTAAAAAAATATATTAATAGGAAGTAGAGGTTCTTACCTTGAAATTAATTTTCGAGCTTTTTTGTAACGCTGCTAGAAACTTCTTGTTGACAGACGCACGTCTTACCACTAACTAAGTGCAAATGGCCGTTATTGACTTCAGCAATGTTGCCAGTTATTAGTTTTGGCCAATAATATGCAAACATTTTAGCGGATAATTTAAAAATTCGAATTTATTAGGTAGAGTGTTAATAAATGGCAGAGTGTCAACAATTGGGTGGTTTACCCTACTTAATAAGCTAGTGTAAAAAGTATCTTATCGGACGCAAGAATTGAGCAGCTAGAAAATTATTCTAGACGGAACTTGCTTGTTGATTCGTGGAACTCCTGAATCCAAAAATAAAAGTTTTGATGACATTATCTTAGATTTATGCATAAATAAATTGCAAATTACAAATTTTACTTTAACTAATGTTGATAGATGCCATCGTATAGGAAAAGTGAATTTTAATAAGTATCTTCCCATAATTGTAAAATTTTCTTCATTCAAGATTGGACAGAAAATCTGGCTTCAAAAAAGTGTTGAAAGGTACTAAGATACTTACTACTGACAGCGAACCGGTACGGCTTATTTAAAATAGCAAGAAAAAAGTTCGGATCCAGAAACAGTTGGACAGCAGATGGATGAATGGATGGAAATTATTGTATTGCTCCCTAACGCCGGCAAGGAGTTGTAACAATATCACAACTGGATAATTCTGATATGTATATCAGATTGTGCAGGACGTCCGATTAAACGTTCGCAAACTAAACGTTATCCACGTAAGGTCATTTATTGTAATGGAAAATTAACAAAAATTATATAAAAATTATATTTGTACTAAATTGTTCTATGATTTTGTGAAATGGTAAAGTAAAAAGTTTAGATCATTAGCGTAATTCCGTTGGGTACCTTACGGTATTGTAGCATGTACAGTTATACTAATTTAACACGCTAGTTTTGTCTGGTAGGTTGTAGGAATGGTTTTAAGAATTATGCGACACCAGCCGTCCATATGGTCACAGTACCTTGTTCTTAAGTTAGTTACGCAGTGATAACTTTTCATTTACAGTTCTCTTCGTGTTATTGTTTATCTAAATGAGTAGTTTGAAAATTTCAAATCTAAACACAAGTTCTCTATTACACAATTTTATTTCTTTTAACGATTACTTCGGTAACCTAAACATTGATCTGTTAGGTATTTCTGAAACGCGACTTGATAATAACGTTCCGGATAACTTTATTTTCTTTTCAAATGAGTATATTATTCGCCACGATAGAAACAACCGAAGCGGAGAAGTTGCACTTTATTACAAGAATAAACTTAGACTAGAGTCAAAAAGCTTTGATTCCTTTATGCAGGAACGTTGATGTTTTATATCGATTGAATAACATAAATGATAAAATTGCTAATTTAAACGAATGCATATGAAAGGTATTCAATAATCAGGCACCGTGGCTCACTGAAAACTTAAAAATACTTATCAAATTGAGGAATAATGCTCATGGACGATTTTCTCGTACAAGACTTGAAAATCACTGGAAGTATTATAAAAATTTAAGGAATCTCGTAAATAAAACTATTATAAAGGAAAAACGCGCATATATATTTGATTATTTTATACACTACAAATAGAAATGTTACCTTGAATACTTAATACGCATTATTATAATTCCAACCTCATATTACTGCAACTTAAGAGCGTTTTTCCTTTCCTGTGATCGACACAAACGTTGTAATTGATATTATTGGCATACTCAAGTTAAATGCTAGCGGCTTCGATAAGTTATCACTTCATATCATTAAACGTTGCTGCCCTTATATCATACCAGTCATTACACACAGTAAACTTCTGCATTGGACATTCCTTGTTTCCAGAAATGTGCAAAAAGGCAATAATCCACCAGTTACCCAAAACTTCTTCACCAAGCGCATTTTATGACTTAAGGCCTATCAGTATATCACCAGTATTATCCAAGGTTTTTGAAAGAGTGCTTTTTAATAAAATAAAAACGTATTTAGATAAATTTACAATTCTATCTGAATATCAGTCGGGTTTTAGGCGCGGGTACAGTTGTGAATCTGGTCTTTTAAAAGTAACGGATGATATTCTATCTGCCATGGATGAAAACAAATTTGCAGCGCTGATTATTTTGGACTTTTCAAAAGCCTTTGACACGATAGATCACGATGCACTTATATTTCATTGGATTTGGCAAAAGCTAGGTTACATTAATATCAAACTATTTGCAAGGAAGAAGTCAATTTATAGTTGTTCATAATAACTGTTCAAATGAGGGTAGAATAAACTACGGAGTTCCTCAAGGGTCTATTATGGGTCCTCTATTATTCTCAGTCTATAGCTCACAAAATTATTACAAAAGTGCTGAAATTTTGTTATTGCCTTCTATACGCTGATGCTTTTACAAATCTTCCTCTTATTTATGGTATAAAAAATTTATTATCTTTTCGTCAAAGGTTCTACTCTGCAGATCATTAGTATTGTCACACTTTTCGTTTTGTATTGGCGTCTATCGCCCTTGCCTGTCATTATTAAATGCCAGAAGAGTCCAAACTGTGCATAATTCTTGTGTACGATTAATTTATGGCATAAAAAACATCAGCATGTGTCATGAAAATTAAAACAAATTACATGGCCTAACATAGAACAAACACGGCTTCTCCACTCTGCTGTATTGCATCATGAAATAATTTTATTTAAATCACCATCATACCTATTTTTTAAAATCACATTTAGGACTGATGTACACAACGTTAATGTTGGATGGAAACTATCCCTAATCACAAGAATGAATTATTCAAGAAATGTTTCAAAGGTATTTAATCAAATTCCGTTGAATATTAAACAATCAAAATTGCCATTATTCCAGAAACTGCTACGCAAAAGTATTGTAAGCTATTAGATGTTCTTATCGTAGAAGTTACTGGTTCTCTCGTTTTCTGTGACTAAATGTTTGGATGCCTGTAACTTTTCATGCTATTCGTTCTCTTTCCTTTTTTCATCCTTTTTACTTTTCTTTTCTGTGCTGTAGACTTTACTTATAGTGCTGACTTAACCATTAAAACAATTGAATAGCTTAGCTAAGTGGGTTCAGTGGAAAATTTGACTCACTGCGAACTTCGCCCTTTAAAAAGTTATTGTTAATTTCAGAATTCAGAATTTGAGTGCAATGAGGATGCATTTGATATCAGGCTGATTCGAAAGCATTATTACCTAGTGTATACCAATCAAGTCCAGTAGTGTAACTTCCGTGTCCAACACTATCCACGATTGAGATGAACGGCTGATCCTCAAACTCTACTAATACATCATAGTGCTACAGATGAAACTGATGAGTGCGACTGTAACACGGATTACTTTGGAAGACCCAATATTCAATTTGATAGTATCCCAACACCAAAAACCATTTCGTCTAAAAAATTATACTAACCTTTATGCATGGAGACCACGGAAAATGAAAAAATGCTTTAACCTTCCAAAAACTAGAATGACACTATTCCATTCTAATATTCACACTGTATGTAACGTAATTAAAAATTATTAATAATTTTATTAAATATTAGGCTGATGCATAACTAATGTCGTTTTTTTTTATTTAAATGTTGGCTCGGAAATAACAAAATGTTGATTACTCAATATTCAGCTTGTCAGATAATTAGTAGTTCTATTATAGTGTTTGCTTTTATATTTCGTTCTTAATTGTTAAAGCTTAATCTTATTATAATGGAATGTCTAGTACACAAAAACCAGCATTACCGACATTATCTTCTCTTCCAGCATTACCGACATTATCTTCTCTTTGCGTTTAAACGAGGTGCCAAAGCAAGTGAAACTGCTCGTGAGATTTTCGTTTATAGTGAAGATGAAATTCCTATTAGGACGGCACAAAACTGATTTAAACGTTTCAAAAATGGAATTTTCGACCTTAATGATATGGATCGTTCAGAACGTCCTGTTAGGTTCGATGAAGAGCGATTGAATCAACTTCATGAAAATTCACGCCAATCAACTAGGGAGTTGGCAAAGGAAATGGATTGTGCCCAATAAACGATATGTAGACATCTGAAATACTTAGGAAAGATTCAGAAACTTGGGTTCCTCACTTTTTGAGCGAGAACAACAAAAATCAACGTTACACAATTTCCGCTGGATTGCTCGCTACTCATGGTCACAATCAGAGGTTCATCTTCCGAATCGTTACCAGCGACGAGAAATGGTGTTTGTATGTGAATATGAAGCAGAGAAAGCAGTGGCTAAGTCCCAATGAACAAGCGACGCCTAGTACGAAACAAGGTCTTCACCCTTAAAAGACGATGTTATGCGTTTGGTGGGACTGGTAGGTATCATTCACTACGAATTGCTCGGGCGTAACGAAACAGTCAATGCAGAGATGTAAGTTGAACAAATGCATCGCCTGTACGAAGCTATTCGAGAAAAACGACCCCATCGGCAGCTTGACCTTTTTAATCACGACAACTAGTCCTCACATTGCTAATATGACAAAGAGAGCAATTCAAATGCTTGATTGGGAAGTATTGCAGCACGCACCCTCAATATTCTTCTGATTTGGCTCCATCAGAGTTTCACCTATTTCGATCACTTTCGAACAGTTTTCGGGATGTTTCGTTCAATAATGATGTGGCATTACGGACCTGGTTAGATCATTCTTTGAGTCAAAGCCGAACTATTTTTACCCTAGAGGTATCTAGAAACTTGTTGAACTCTGGGAGGAAGTCGTTAATAATAACGTAGAATATATAATTTGATTAATATGTTGTAAATTTTTGTACTAAAACATATTTTCTTTTTAAATAAAAAACGCCATTACTTATGCGTCAACCAGATACAAAAGTAAAAACTTTACCACGAGTGGGATCTGAATCTACGACCTGTATTTTGCTAGAGTATAAAATTAATAATAATTTTAATTACATATTTATTTTTGAACTTATTCGTTCATAACAAAAACTTATAATAATGTGTGTAGTGTAAGTTGCGTGTAAAGTAAGTAGTTTATATGCCCGTAATATTAAAACGGAAAAATTACAAGCGAAACGAAATCACTAAATGGTAGGTATATGTTGTAATTTAAAGGTTGTTTCCGTGTGCTAAGAAACTATACAAATGATGTTAAAATAACGAACCGATTTGTGAAAGCGTAAAAGTCAAATAATATTTTCACAACAAAAATCTATTTATTAGTAAAACAAAAGGTTCATTGTTATTTTCAACAAGTTTTCTCTTATAGGCCATTGAAATTTGTTACGGAAGGGTCAGTCATAATTAAGTAATTGCTAGAATGCCAACTTGTAGGCATTCGTTAGTTGAAAAAGATGAATTAGTTTAAATATGTGGCAATAATCACAAAAGTGTCAATGAAGCGACTGCTATCTTTAACCAACGACATCTTAATAATCCTATAAGTGCTCCAACGGAACGTCGTATTTTGGCACGATTTAAAAAGGGTGGGTCTTTGGAAGTGCAATACAAAAAGAAGCACAAAAAAATGTTTTGACGGAGACAAATCAAATGGAAATGTTAAGTGAATGTCCTCAAATTTCTTCACGTCAAATTTCCAATGAATTAGAGGTAGTTTCAAAATCATCCATTTTGCGACTTTTAAAAGAAAATAAATGCCATCCTTACAAACTGCAGTTTGTCCGTAAAGCTTACGATTGGGGTTATGATCAGAGATTGGATTTTTCATTTTAGGTTCAAAGCGAAATAGAGCAAGACCGGAACTTTGAAAGCAACGTTTTGTTTACTGACGAATCGAACTTTACAACAAACGATGTCGTTTCCTCCCAAAATTCTAGATGGTGGCCAGTAAATAATCCAAACTTTGGTGATGTCCACAGCGACCAATACTACCAAAAAACAAACGTTTGGTGTGTTATGTATAACAGGAGGTTGACGGGGCCATGTTTGTTTAGGCAAAATTTAAATGGTATAAGATATGTCAATTTTTTACAAAACCATGCGCAGGATTTTCTTAAGGAGCTGCCTTTGGAATTAAAAGTTCGTGCATGGTATCAGAATGATTGTTTCTGAGTGTCTTAATTAGAATTTCAACAACCCGTGGATTGGTAGATTTTCGAACAATAGTTGGCCGCCAAGCTTACCCAACATAACAACCTTGGATTTTTCTAATGTAGCTACTTAAAACAAATAGTATATAAAAATAGAACTTTTACTAACCTGAAATATGAAAATGTAAACTTTCACCATTAACACTCATAATAAAATACTTATCTTTTGGGATTTTTAATGGTATTTACGTAATTACTAATTTTGTTCAAATTTGATAAATTAAACAGTTTGAAAACATAAGTTTCAACTATAAAATTGTATTTATAATTTATAGATGGCTTATACATGTTTTCAAACTGTTATATTAATAGCAGGCTTATGTTTATGTTTGAATTTTCAAATTTGACAAAATTGTTTACTATCTTTAACAATTTTAACATACATTGCTACTGACGAAGATAACTGTAAGTGTTATCGAAACGTTTAGATTGTATAATTTAAAGTACACCATTAAAAAATCCCAAAAAGATAAGTATTTTATTTTACTAACCTGGATGAACTTGAAAAAGACATAGTTGGATGTGTAAGGGAAATTTCTGAAAATGTTTTACGAGCTACTGTGGATGAATTTACAGACAATTGTATGCATCGAAAGAGATGGACGTCATACAGAAACTATTAGATAGATTTAGACTTTAATTTCGAGTTCAAGCTTCAAATGTTTAGTATTTTCTGTTTCATTGATTTTGTTGGCATTAATTTGTTAATACATTTTCACCACAAATCTTACCTTATTTTACTATTTATTGTATTGTCAATTAACATAACGTTCTATAACGTCTCAAAACTATTGTATAATATGAAGAATTTTTTGATATCTTGCCGAATAAGGGCATTTTATTGAGAAAATTTCAATTATCGGTCGTTTACCACTAATCGGTACGCCACTGGTAGAATCTGTCTAGTACATATTTAGTTTTACGTGATGCACTAATTTTTATCTGGAATAAAATTTTCTGAGAAATCGATATTAACAAACTCTTTGGACCACGCTGTATATGTATCACATTAATAATCAAACTTTACACAAACAGAATAAATAAAATTACTTTAGAAAAGTTTATTATTATTATTTTACAGTAATCGCTTTGACAATCCTTGTTAGTTGTTCGTCGTCTCTTTGTGAACTCGTGCATTAATAACCATATAGGTAGTGTTTGAATAGGTTTCGTGTTATTACGATTAACCTACGTAGATTACAGCATTGTGCATTTTGATATACCAACATAATAATTATGGTTCATATAGCGATATCGCTTTAATCTGCAAGTGCAAAATTGAAATCACGCAACGCTCTGCAAAATATTCTTTAACATAGATTCTGTTTTAATAATAATCATGAAACTGTAATTGTATTTTCCACCCATGGATTTTAATGTTATGAATACATCATGACATGAATGACCATTAATTTGTTTTTATTGCACGAATGATTGTTTTTCTTTATTCAGCTTGATCCTTAAACTTGTCTGTAATGAGGGAGTTGCCAAAACTCGAGTATGAAACCTTGTGGGTATAATTTTCACATAATAAACTGTATCTATTTAATTAGAGTTATAATTATTTTATTTATTAATCATCTACATTATTTAGAAAATAAATATACTACAGTACAAAACACCTTGTTTAGAATTGACTAAATCTCTAGGATATTTAGAGTTTGTCTTAGTTTTAACCCAAAATCTTTATACATAAAAATGGGTGTTCTGACAAAATAGCTCGTAGACAAAATGACCCATGCCATAATAGACCACGTCAAAATAGTCCCAAACAAAATATCACAGCATATGTATTAATGTATTGTCGCATAAAACCTAATCACATCACAATACAAAATGTACTGTTCTCAAAAGTTTCTGAGTTAGTAAGTGAAACGACTTTAGACTAAGTAACTTTAAAACGGTGAATCCCACACGGAATTAGGCGTTTTAAAATTCATCGGGTCTTAGGAAGATTAATTGCGTAGGAAAATTCTCCTTACCAAATATTTACTTATTGTCTCAGAAGGTTTATTTTTTACTAGAGTAAGCTTTACGTGTTACTGTGATTGGATTTTATTCTACAAAATAATGTTTGAGTTATTTTACCTGGGGCTATTCAGACGTGGGTTTCTTGACGGGGGTTTTTTGTTGCGAAAGAATGGAGAATGAGTGATCGATAAACTGGGAGAAAGGTTTAAGTTTAATGAAATTGGATGGATGTGTACTTTTGGGTACAGGGAGTGTTTGGGCGTTATCTATTGCTTTATCTATAAAAATAAGAGGGGGGGGGGGTGATCGCTAAACTCGGGAACAGTTGAACAAATTTATATTAAAGTTGGTGTATTTAGATTTTTGGGTACGGAGAGTGTTTATGCGGTACCTATTTATGTTATCTGAAAAAAAGTGGTGGACTGAAGTAATCTTTAAGAGGCGTAGTAAAGAAATAAGAACTTGAAACCAAGGAGGTTGAGAAGTAAGCACTTTTATAGTACTTAGAATTTCATACGACGAATGGGTGGTATGAATTTCGTTATCAGGATAATAATCGCAGATGTTCTGCGATACAGTTTTCGTTTTACCTTGTAGAATAGCATTTCCATAATAGTGATCAACTGGAGTGAGGGCGACAAATACTGAATATCTTTTATAAAGCTAGATTAAAAATTAAGAGAACTAGAAGCATTACAAATAAAACTGTATACACACACACGCACGCACGCACGCACGCACGCAAGCACGCGCGCGCACGCACGCACGCACGCACGCACGCTCGCACGCACGCACGCACGCACGTACGCATGCACGCACGCACGCACGCACGCCCGCCCGCACGCACGCACGCACGCACGCACGCACACACGCAATAACGCACACACGCACACACACACATATATATATATATATATATATATATATATATATATATATATATATATATATATATATATATATCATATGTCTTTGCTTAGTAGAAAAAGGAACAGAGGCGCACTAAATCCTCTTGCTCATTTGACACCTTTCACATTTCCAGTAGCTTATAGGGAATCATCCCAGTCATCCCGGGGCACAAAAGTGCTTCAAGCGAGCTACTAGATTCTTGTGAATTAAGTTTTCGCTTTCTTACATTTGCACGTTTCTTTTCAGTTTATTCTTAGTGGAACTCTCAAATAAACTGTCAATAATTTCCAGTATTTAGAAAAAAATTGTTGGATCCACGCTCTTATCTCCTCACTATGATATGGTTTAAAAGCCTCAGATATGATTTATTCCAGGAACTAGTGTTTTACGTCTAGAATAGGGTGTTAGGCACATTAAAACTCCCTGGCCATGTTAATCATGTCTGGTATGAGATTTTTGGAGTAGGGCTTATCGTATCGAAGAAAGAGCCAAACTATTTTGTAAAAATATCTGTTTAACACACAAAATTTAATACATACAGGGTGAGTTTTTTTTTCATTATTTGTGTGGGGATCTCGGAAATCATAAGAGTTATACATTTGCATAAATGGGGAAAGATTTGCTTCTTTACAATACTAATCTAGATAGCTTTTGTTGATTAGATAATTGCAAAAAAGTATAATTCTCTAAAATCCTTTCAGCACTTTAATTCGTTTATTTGTAAAGATAGATAAAAAATGTTTAAATACAACCTGTAGATAATTTTTTGCCGAATAAATGAAAGCACAATACACGTTTTTCTATTATTAGGTTTAACAAAAATCATATCTTGCTATATAAAACAAAGAAATTTACTGTAGGTGTTCGAAACGTCCGCCATTATTATCGACTCACATGCGACACCTTTTCAACGCGGAGTTAACAGTTTTCCTAAGTTTATGCCCACCTAAAGTGTTAAACGCATTAATAACAGCTTCCCGTAGCTCCTGCTGGGTTGCATATGATCGCACATATACGAGTTCTTGTATTATTCCAAATACAAACAGTCTAAATGTGAAAGATCAGGGGAACGTGCATCCCATAAAACAGAACCATTTCTGCCTATCCACGAGTTTGGAAAAATTTTTATCTGAATATCTTTTAACTTGCAGTGTTGATACCACTGTATGTTTGCATAGGTTTGTAAATTTAATTAATCTAGGATACTGTTAAAATGTTCCCTAAGAAATTGCAAATATCGATTTCCAGTCCTATTAAAAATAAACGCCTCAACAAGCTGTGAACCAATGATACCGCACTATAAATTGAAGCCAAACTTAATCTGAGGAGGTCCTCCTTGTAAACGGTGATAATTTGCTTGGGTTCACATGTGTCCATTATGGCGATTGAACATACCACAGCTTGTAAAATGTACTTCGTCGGTCCATAAGATCTGCATGGGAAAGTTGTTATTTTCATGGCACATATTTATGAGCCAATTACAAAAATTTCTTCTTCCATCGTGACCAGGTTGCAAAGTTTGTCCAACTGAATATTTATTAAGATGGTAGTTATCTTTTGCTAAACTTCTCACTACTGTGTGTTGTGAGATTGCAGCGTCTTGCGCAATTTCCAGTGTTGATGCAGATGGATTTTGATTAATAACAGCTAGAACATTTATCTGCACGTTTTAATCAATATTACCCCTATTTATGGGCTTCGAAAAACTCCCAAACTCTTTCAAATTGTTGTAAAAATTCTTGAAGGTGTCTAAAAATGGTTGAGGGTGATCAAAATACAATCACAAATAGCGTTCGGCCGCTTGTTGACTGTTGTTGTTAAAAATGATGTAACATTCGATCACATCAAGTCTCTCGAAATTTGCTTAAACCATTATTAATTTTCTAAGGCAACTTTACACTGACAAAATCGATAAGAATTACAGTAACGAACGAACTGTCAAAGATGAAAATAATCAACTCTTCAGTTGCTTCACTTTTTTTTTCCATGGCAAGATATAATTTATGTTAAACCTAATAATAGAAAAACATATATTGTGCTTTTATTTATTAAAATAAGTGATACAACTCTTACATAATTACAATCACAAGAAAATATTCCATAGCCTACTATGGTTCCATTTAAAAAAATTCAAATTTGCTTCATAATTTCAAAGTACTAAGCACAATTAAAAAAACTAATACTGTGACATTATTCCGCACAAAATTATCTACAAATTTTATTTAAACAATTTTTATCTATCTTTAGAAATTCATGAATTAAAGCGCTGAAACGATTTTGGAGAATTATATTTTTTTTACAAATATCTACTAAGTTGTGCATTTTCTTAAATCAACAAAAACGTATCTGGATTAGTTTTCTAAATAACCAAATCTTTCCCCATTTAACCTCTTATGGTTTCCGAGAGCCCACACAAATAATAAAAAAAAAAACCTCACTGTGTATAATAAATCACATTCACGTTTAGTTCCTGAAGAAACCGCTTTGGTATCCTGTGAGCTAAAATTGGAGTAAAAAACGAGAAGCGATAAAAAATTCCCACTTGTATTCGTACAAAACAATGTGGTAATTGGTAATGTCCATTCAACTGAAGTAAAACTTCCAATCTTACGTTGTTCTTTGAACGCAACAGCTTGTAAAATCCTTGTTAGACTATAGAAAAACTACTTCCTTCAAAACGTTGTCGGTGAAATAGTTATACTTTTCTGACCATTTTCACGTTGAAACTTTTCGTGATTTCTTATTGCCTAATGGAATGTTATATTTCGAATATTGGTTTTTGTAAGCCCGACGCAAGATTTACTTTCCATTAACAAGAGGTACCTATCTTGTTTATAGTACGACGTAAAAATAAGGTAATTTCGCACATTTACATACAATGTAATAAATTAGACGCATTATTTATGTAATTAATGTAATAAACAAAGAAAGAAGAGATAGTTATTTATGCCATAAGTGGAAAAAATGAGTGTTTATTGCACGTAACGTTCGTTTGTCCAATGAGGCCTTTAGGAACCGTAATTTAGGTAATTTTTAGGTAATTTTTTATTGCTCATACTTATGTTGAGTGTAAATGGATCTAAAGGAATTATTGCAAAAGAAAAACAAAATAAAGACCTAACACACAATTAAACTTCATGAGCTAAATGGGTTTAAAATAAAATATTACAGATAAATATCAAATAAAATAAAATTTTAAAATAATTTTTCAAACAGCGGCACAGATTGTATGACAGCGGCTTCAAAATGTGCGGTTAGCACCGATTCAATTGTATTCATATTCAAGTCACGGTTAATCGTGTTTAATCAAACAATGCACCACGCAGCTGTTGAAACATACATACTGTAATAAACACTCCCTCTTTTGTGTTCTTTTTATTTTATTTATTATGGACATTGGTTCCTTTCATGCCCGAAAGGCCCTTAAGTAAATTGTCTCTTGTTGTGTATACTTTGTCAAAATTTTCTAGCCAGTTTCTCTTCCATAATGTAATAAAAATATTAATTTAATCTCTCTATGGAAAAGTTCGGCAAGCATCTGTAATTACGACATCTCTTCATCTGGTAAACCTTTCCAATGTTTTCTACACACCACTATTATACCAATCTTATTTTCTGGCAAGTTCACTTTTCTGCAGTGTCTGGATTATTAGGATTAATTAGTATCAGTATCTGCTGATATTGAAGCATACCTAAAATTCCTAACTTGTAATCCTGAAAATCATTATTTGCACTACATCCCCCAAGACATTTGTAATTTATCTTACTTGATCACATTTTGGCCAGCGTAAACTTGTAGATTAGCATCATAAACAGCATTTGCATCCACCACGGTACATGTTTTCATACCGTACTTAGCTGGCTTATATGTCATATACACGCGAAAAGGGCACTTTCCTTGGAAGCTAACCAGTTGTTCATTAATTGTAAGATGTAAAATAGGGTTATAATTCTCCTTAAAGTGGCCCACAAATATTTCAAATACTCCTCTGACGGTTGCTAGTTTGTCTTCACTTCTGCGTTCTTGTCTGGTATTCAAAGCATCATATCGCATAACCAGACAATTTTCAAGAATCTGGTCGTGACTTAGTAGCAGGGAAGGTAGGTCTGCTATAAAAAGTGTTCTTGCACCATAGAAAATGAACTGGCTTCCTATTTAGAGCACGTCTAAGAGAGCCAAGACTACATATATCTCAATTGAACCCGTAGGGTTCCAGGTTTTTTGTTTGTTTGGATGTTTCCCATCCCAGTCATCAACATGTTGCTCAGCCTTTTAGTTGGAACATCTTACAATTATTTCTAGGATCGCATCATATATAAATAATTCGGAGAAGTCACTGGTAGTAGACGCATTCTGAGAATTTGTCGTTAGGCCAGAATTCAATGCAATTATATTGTGAGCTCGTGCTTGAATGGTTTTTGAAGGATGCATGCTCTACGCAGTATTATTTTTGGAAATGCATGCAGAATCTACTTCGTAATCATCTTCTTCACTACCATTAGCATTCGAGGTGTCCAAAAATAAAACGCATACATTTCATTTCTAGCGATACATATTCACAAGATATATTTTTATGTAAAGTAGCGATTACATTAGATCTTTACAATATAAGATTATACGAATTCGAAATTACCTGCATAAATTCCATCGTCTTCTTCCAACCATTCCAATGTAGTAGCACGATCTTCTTCGACAGAAAAATCTAATTTTCTCAATGTTTATGAACCTAATCACAACAAAAATACAAATAAAGTACTGCACTTATTATTATCTAGCGGAAACTGAATGAGTGCAACATTACAGTAAAATAGATTCGTGTTCAAAACGTCGAATAAGTGTCATGTGCAAAATTGTAGCTGCATTTCAACAATCGCAAGTTATTAAGTTATGACAAAAGGTGTAAAATTTGCACCCCAGCTACATATTTATTATTTTCTCATAATATAGGACGTAAAATTACGGCCGAACATTATCAGTCGTTAAAACACAATACAATCTGAGGTTACCTGGAAGGATTAATGAACACATCATCCTGTATATGAGAAATAAGGAAAAAATCAACATTTGGGTGCAAATTGAACCCCCCTCGGGTAGCGGAAGATAATAAAAAGGTACAATTAAGGTAGCATACTACGCTACTTAAACGCCTAAAAGAAAAAATGCAAGAGGGACGATCCGGACTACCTGTCACTTTGCCACAAGTCATTAATTGTCATGGCCAAAACCAGGAAATTTCGTTTTATTTGGTATCTCACGTCCTTTATTGGACAGGCTTCGTTCCCAAGAGTATTTACAACGAAGAGATTATTGCTAACAGAGATGCTCACCTTGTTAGACGAAATACGATATATGAACGGTATAAGGCACTCAGAGCATCGTTGGACTCTGAAATTGAACTGCACTGATTTGAGAAATAAGATTATTGTGTAATTTTCCGTTGCATCCTTCTCTAGGCCTGGGAGTATCCAACTTATCCTCGTAACAAGCCCTTTAGGATTCATTTGTAGTATTTGGATGTCGTGTGATATTCATACTGAGAAAATACGTAATTGTACTTAATTGAATAAGATAATATAATTGTAGTTACGGGTATTGCGAATGAACAGGTAAGTCGTATACATCTACTCCATATTTACATTTCAATGTCAAATTTTTCCAAAGAAGAAACCGTGAAATAACCGACAATTGTGTAGGAATGTTTAATGCGTTGCTTGACTAATTTTCTTAAAATTTATGGGTGCTGAAGTGACATTTATGTAAAAGAAAACAGACCGTTAAGTAAAGCGAGTTTGTTTAAAAATTCCTTTATTCTACTAATTTATTTAAACTTTCTTTTTCAAAGCAATGGCAACATCCCCTCAGCAAAACTTTCTATTATTTAGGATTGCTAGTATCAAATATATTTCTTTGAATTGTTTTAGTAGATTAGTTTGGTTTGCCGAATTTGATTCTCACATCCTGTAACGTTCTGATATCATAAATTATGGTTTGGAGTTTTTGTATATTAGTAAAAGTGGTTTCTATATGGGGGTTTAAGATTTATTTTTGCTAATAGTGGATATTCGTATTTTTATTTAATGGTTGATTATAGTTTAGCTGAGTTAAATTACGTCATGGAAAATGGTTACTTTGCAGTAAGATTGCTTAAGAAGAGTTGGCAGACCTAGGCTTTGGCGACGTGAAGTCGGTCTCCTGGTTGGTAAAATTTGTTTTAAAAGATAAATAGTTTGGATTTTACAATACGTTACTTTAGGGTCGATTTTTCAACAATTTTAGTTGACGAAAATAGATCATATTACCGTGTTTCCGCCTGAGGCACATTGGGGGTGCAGTTTAATTCGCTTTTCTGAAATGCATGTCGTTTGTACCGTGCTGCTGTTAATTTGAAGAAATGTTTTTTTTATGACTGGCGATTTTACGTGAAAGACAGTATGGCTGAAACTGAAAGATACTTAGGGAAGTCTAGTCTTAGCTACTGAAGAGTAGGGTTAGGCGCGTTGAGCGTTCGTATGTAGTGAATTTGCGTGTTGTCCACCGGGGTGTTTTGAACGTTTCGGGAGGGAAAGGTTTGCCAGTCACCATTAGTGGATTTTTTGAATGATATTAAACCGCCCCGGTCATATTTAAGTGAGGTGTAGCGTTTGTTAGAAGTGGCACTGTTTACGGATCCTTAGAAAAGGGATTAGTATTAAGGGCAGTACTGTCGCTGTCTTTGCTTAAAATCGCGAATTTCGCGGATTCAAAATCGAAAATTCATTCATTAGTGCCCTCATGTTCACGGATAGATATATGAAAAGAGAAATCGCTGTAAATGTAAATTTCGCTTTAATAAATTTGTGTATTTGTATAAAATACCAACAGGGTTGTGTAAATATAATTCATGTGGAGTTATATTAAACCAAATGATTCAATAGTACATCATCTCGTTTTGGTTTTATAACTCAATTCAGTAATTATCAATTGAAAAACAGTCGTCTGTTGGTTGCAATATTGGAGAGCGGCATCGAGAGCTTCTGCAAAGGGGTTCTCGTCGAATCGTTAGCTGCAGGGTCAATCACCGGTTATCTACCTTATAACGAAGCACAAAAGGCAGGGAAGGACCCAGGGTGGTCAATTGCGGTGAGTGGTTGTGCAGAGCAAGGTATATATATATATATATATATATATATATATATATATATATATATATATATATATACAATTGGTTTTGTTGACAGTTAATAAAGTGTATTTGTCGAACGGATGAACACACTTCCTCCTGTATATATTTTGTCGTATAAAAGGTCTTTAGGGGTTTGAGATAAAAGTGTATTCACCCGTGTGTTAGTCATAGCTTATCGTATGTTATTTCCATTTGATACTGAATTTGTATTACAAAGTTAAGTATTATAAAATTTGTTAAATTCTATGTGTTTGATGTTATGAATATTCATATTGGTGTGAAATAACACTAAGATACGATATGTTTTGGTAATCTGGAGCTTGTAAGCGTCACTCCCGGTTATTCACTGAATTATGTGAAACTGCTGAATCAACACTCCGATTTTGTTTATGTGTAATTATATTATAATATATGAAGGGTGTTAATGAACTGGGTATTATTTCCTCTATAGTATATAATATTTTTTCCATTCCCTTTACTGCTGCGTTATTAGTATTTACGTCAGAACAAAATTTAAAAGATGAGATATCTTGCTTACATCCCAGTTACCGAATAATTCATTTATTTTATGAGAATTTTGGGTTTTTGCAATTTTAAAAGTGACGACGCTCCATCACTTTTTATTATTTTAGTACAAACGCTAACGTAACAATTTGAGAAATATTTCTTTTTTATATAATTAGTCGTTTGGATTTGATTGATATAATTTCATTTGGTACTGTTTTGAGATATAACGTAACGGAAGTTAAAGTAAATAAGATCATTGAGCAATCAGCTGGCTTATTTGGCCCTTACTGTTTTGCAGTTATTTTCAAATAATTTGAAGATTTATAGGAATCAACTTACCAGCTGTAGTTCACTGACTCATCTGGAATGCGACAAAAGGTAAGCGAGTTTTTTGGTTGTTTGGAATAGCTGTGGATCTTTGCATTTAGGTACTACGACGTTTGGTTGACATTTATAAACACCCTGGCGCCCAATCGATTTATGACAACTCGTATTGTGTCTCACGTATAACAAGCTATTCTAAACACATAAATTACTAACGCGCCCACGCTGTTTCTACCACTGAGCTTTCGACACACCTTTTCCCTTATCTATTACTTCCGTTTTACTGCCATTTTCGACCGTTATTTGGTATTACCGAGTAAATTTAAACTAAAGCAATTGTTTGTTTTGCAACTAAACTAATTTGTCTTATTCTTAAAAAAACAAGAGTAAAACGAACCGCCCACTTACCACATAAAGTAGTAAAACAGTTTTGCTGTTAATTGTAAAAATTGAAAAATTGTAACTTTTGTATTACGAATAAATGTTACAGTTAATAGTTAAAAGCGATGGGACCATGAATTACATTGTTTCTTCGTTCATAATATTACTTCTTTTATGTTTCTGAAAGAATATTAAAGGTTAGATTACAATTTAAAGTGGGTATTTAGGAAATTGATATTTTATTTTCTTTTCTATTTATTTCCAACAGTCTGCAAGCAATCTAAAAATTTTAAGTGGCTACCCACAACTAAATGCTTAAGTAGGTGTTCACTTTATATAAGAATCTCATTATAACCTGTTAACTATTAATTAAATCTTAGCAATGGTGGAATATAAAGTTAGATAGATTAACGTACTTTACAGAGGAATCAATAAATTCGTTCAGAATGAAATGGTTGTATCTAAGTTCTGTAGCAGAATAGTTAATTAGATTTTTAACAGAGCTAGCGTAAAGTGGTACAATTTGTAAATCAAAAATAGCTTTCGGCTTTAAATTTTTTTTTTTGTTATGGTAGATTTAAACTTTGACACCAGCAATATTTATTTTAAATAAAAGTATTCGTATCTTCGTTACAAAAATGTTTTATATTGTATTGAAGTTACAGATCATATGATTGTGATTATATGAACATCGATTATACACGCCCACTTATGCTTATTTAATTTTATTGATCTTCTAATTTAGGGAATAATTTATGAAAGGGTGTGTATACGCCCGTTAACGATTTTACGCTTATTAGAAGGGGTAAAAGTGTAATGATTATTTTATTCGCAACTGTCCAATTTGGAAGTTAAACTTCAAACTTTAAATGAAATATGTGTTGTAATATTACCATTATTAATAACAAAACGGTTAATTCTAAATCCGAAGATATCGTTGCATTAATAGCAATTATTTTTAATTATGGTTATCTTCACAAAAATACCATGTATTTATTCAAATTAATTATAACTTCATTTCGTACCTCCCATTTCTTTTAAGATTAAGTGACTATTGGACTTTCAAATAGGTTCAAGTTTATCGCCTATAACAGCCGCTAGATAAAACGCATTTAAGTGTAAAGGTGAATATCATTTGTCTTATGTCCGCTTTCGTTAGACCTAGTATGTCTAGGGAATGTAATGAGTTATGTTTCGACATTATTTGTTTCTACCATTCATGTACAACAATGCAGTTAGGATGGGGATTTTAACTTAAATTGAGTTGCAAAGGTAACAAACACTCTAGTCTAGCATTTTAATTAATGTAGGACATGTAACTAATCTATTCTTCTACTAGGTAATTTACTATTATATTAGTTTGATTCATGCATCTCAAAATCCAAACTTTTCCGAAAACGTTAAAAAAAGTTTCAGTGAATTTTGAGTATACACCTGACACATTTTTGTATATAGAATGATTGTTCGGTAACTACGTGGCCTAACAAAGAGAATGAGAGGGAATCTTCTTTAATATGTTGTATAATTATCTTGTAATAGGTTAACTATAACAGTACAGAGCAATGTGTCAATTAATCTGTTTTTAACAGTACACTGAACCAACGTCTCGTGTAATTTTGTAAACAACGGTAAAAACTCAGAGTAGTGGTAAAATACTTTCATTTGAAAGGATTAACACCAACGTTAATTAAAGCAGAATTGAATTCAACACTATACTTCGTTTCCAATGGTAAAAAAAGGGTTACTGGGTCGAGTGAGCACAAATGATAAATCCCTTAGTGGACGTCCAACAACTGCTACTGCTCGAGATATGATTGAAAAGGTCCACCGTCTTGTAGTAGATGACCGTCGAGTAAAATGCGCGAGATAGCGACATAGTAAGTATGCCAAATGCTAGTGTGCAAAGAATTTTAAATGAAGAATCGGAAAAGAAGAAATTATTGGCGCATTGAGTGACGCGGTTGTTCATACTGATGCAAAAACTGAATCGTTTGAGTGTTTCTTGCCTCCTTTCCGTCGATCTGAGCAGCAGTGGTTGTCAACTATATTTTGCGATTGTCATGGAATTATGTTTATCGACCACTTAGAAAAGGGGAAAACAATAAACAGCTAATATTATGCCAACTTGTTGCAACAAAATTGATCAGAAATGGCCTCAATTGGTACAGAAGAAAGTGCTATTCCAACAGAATATAGCACCTGAGCAAAAGTCTGCGATTGCCATGGCCAAAATTTATTCGCCAGATTTGGCTCCCAGCAATTTTCGTCTAATTCCAAAGTAATCATTACTGTAAATAGCTATTCCGATGAATTCGATTTATCGACCTACATTTATAATTTCGAATATCTTTGGAAAAAGTGGATAGAAATTCAAAAAGATATATTAACATCAAAGAAAAAATTTTAACATTATGCACATATAATGGAATTTATAGAACTGGAGGTGACCAGATTTTGGGAAAAAATTCAGCGGCGCGGTTTGAGGGGGTAGGTTATTAGCAGCTGTTTTTCTATCATTTTGTTTAACTTTGACTTTAGCATAGATCTAATTATCGCATCCATTTTTGCTTCAAATAAAACCAAAAATGAACTACAGTAAGTTGGTTATACAACCGACGTCACATGTCAAAAATTACATTTTTAAGAAAAAAATGGAAAAAGAGCATAAATTGCCCGAATTTCGAAAAAATATATTAGAAGAAGTTGTTCATTTTGTCATTTTAAACCTTTCTGTCAAATTTCAATGGCATACTATGATTTTTGATTTTTGGCAGTTTTTTGACATTTTACCAATTGTTTTTCATCTTGATTTTATGTAACCTACGTAAAATCCCTTATCTAACGAATACTCAGCATATCTAATCTATTTGAGCCGAAAACAAAATATTTTTGTCATCAGAAGTCATGTATGGTGCAAAGTTCGTTTAACTGAAATATATTATTACGTAACTGCTATTACAGATTCTGATTAGAATGTAAACTGTGTTATTTATCATAATAAACCAAATTTTTCCTTTTGAGAAATACGTTTAGCTGAAGTATTAAAAGAAAGAGTGTAATAAAAAACATTATGCTGTTAAAAATTTTAATTCAACGCTAAGAAAACCCTTGTTTTAACATACCCCACCAAATTTGAATTGAGTTTTCTATGTAACTAGAAAAGCAAAAAATATTTTTTTGCTTCAAAACAAAAGTTAAACGAACTTTGCACCAAACATGACTCATGATGGTGCATGAATTTTTATAATTTAACAAAAAATCTTGAAAGCCATTTTGTTTATAACTTAAATACACTTGGCATGTTGAGTTTTCATTAGATAAAGAATTTTACGTAGGTTACATCAAATCAAGATGAAAAATAAATGGTAAATTGTCGAAAAACTGCCAAAAATTTAAAATCATAGTAGGTCGTTGAAATTCAGTACATAAGTCTAAAAGCACAAAATTAACAACATTTTATAATAATATTTCCGAAATTCGGCCAATTTATGCGTTTTTTTCAATTTTTTTCTTAAAAATGTAATTTTTGACAGATGACTTCGGTTGTAAAACCAACTTACTATACTTCATTTTTGGTTTTATTTGAAGCAAAAATGGGTGCGATATTCAGATGTATGCTAAATCCGAGGTTTAAAAAATTCCCATATGGTGCGGACTTAAATGGTCACACTGTACTATATATATATATATATATATATATATATATATATATATATATATCTGATATATATATATATATATATATATATATATATATATATATATATATATATATATGTCTGAAACAGCTGTATATTTCAAAGATATAAAAATACCAATATATAGATCATAATTATATGGATTAATTATGTTCCACGCAATTTATTGATACGACGCGTAATTTAGCGTCAAGAACATTCCTAATGTAGAATTTATGTTAGTTCAAGTTTTGGTAATATCTGAATAATCTTATAGGAAAATATGTAGACATTTTTTAAAGAAAATTTAGTGGTGCATATCTTTTCTTTATAAAGTATTTTAATATAAAGCGAAATAAGTGTAAAAATTAAATAAATATGATTGGAAATGCTTAAACAGCATTATCAACACTTTCATAGTAGCGGGCGGCTTCGGAATTTTTTTTAAGTTAGTATCTAGACGTCTATTAAGCTCAATCTGTCATGAATTTTAGACGTCTGTTTGACGTAGATTATTATTTTTGTTTCTGCAATGTTGCTTATTATAAAAAAGGCTGCATAATAATCCTAAGAAAATTGTTATTAAAATTATTTCATTTCTCTTAATTTCGATTTTGTAAGTTGGAAGGTCGTGTGGTGTTCCACACCAGAAATTTTAGTAGTAAATGAAAAAAAATCAATAGCTGTTTTGGTATATTTTAGACATTTCCAAATGCTTCAATTAATGACGCCGTGAGAGATATCATCCTACAACGCACTGGTACACAAATAAAGTTGAAGGGGTAACAGTTTAGACCTTTTAAAATTAATTGATCTCAAAATTTATTGCATGAAGATTTTGCAGAAGAGTGATAAAAATGCAGGAGGGCGAAGTATTTACTCAAAAAATGATTCATTGGTCGACGTGGTTAGAGAAAACCTATTTCAGCACTCTGAAGCTTCAACGTTTTTTGTGCCGTACAAACTAATCAAATATTGGATGTTCCACAATGACTACATTTTAGGTAGGTTATACTTACGGGTAAGTAATCACATTTATGATTTACTTCTATTTATTCTTCCAAAGGGGTGAGGTTCCATGATATTTTAAACGTCAGAGTTGCCCCCCCTGTACAGCAGGGAAATCTTAAATTATGGTAGACCGTGTGTAGTAGTAGTAAAGAAGGTAAAGACAACTTCCCGCTGCATCACAAAGTTCTTTAATGGAATGTATGCATTTACATAATTTTCACGTTATGCATCAACCACATAAGCACATTTTTTTTTAGTTTGTATTAACAGAATTTCAGTCTTTAATAAGTTTGGTGTAAATTAAATTAAAAGAGTAAGATCGTATACGACATTAATTGGTGTTTCTCGACTAACTTATGGTATAATTATTAATAGTTTAGTACTTTAGTAGTTTTAATTAATATCATGTTTCATGCTACACAAATTGGAATAAGTTATTTGATGATACATCTATATAAATTCAAAGTTTAACTGATAGTGAATAGTGATAAAGTAAACTAATTAGTACAACCAAATAAAAAAAAAGCTAAGGATTTCTAATGTAACAAAACTTATAAATTACATAATTATTTTACAACTCATAATATCCTAAGGGAGTAATCCCGGTTCGCACGGTATTAAAGCTCCCTCGAGTACATTTCGTATGTTATATGGTTGACATCAAGTCTTACATAGCATTCCTTTAAATTTGGATACCCACCCTACGTACGGTACTTTAGAACCATTTATAAATTAATTTGGTGTACCTTCTTGAAAATTGTAATGAGATATTTGATTATACTTTGACCTCAAAAATTTATTAATTTATTCTACTCACTATATAAAATAATATAAAAATTACATCTACATCGCTTAAAGCACTTACCTTTTGGGTATTAAATCGTGTTTTCTTATTTACCTTTTATATAAATTTAAACGTTTCATAACAATTACAATGTCCTCAGTTAATGACAGTAGCTTTAAAAACTAATTAATATATCAATAGTATATTACATTATACGGCATGAAAGTGGCATTTGGTTGGACGAGGAGGCTTACTGAAAAAATGGGTGGATGCGCTGACATCTGAGTATTTTGTCAACGCCTCCGAGTCAAACAAAAACACTTTCATGATGCGTGATGTATTATATTTTTTCTGAAATCTCTTGAAAATTATTAAAAATTGTTAAAATTATTTTAAAAAAATAGAGTTGAATTAATCAGAGAGCTTTGACAAATGTATATCAACAATTAAAAGCATGTTGTAACGACAAGTAAATAAAACAAAAAATTAGTGAAAAATTTTTGCGGTTTAGTGTTTCCTTTGCTTTCCTTTCTGCGAATTTTCAATAAATAACGATGTCCCTAAGTGATTTTGATTGTGAAATGGTTGTTGAAATGAATATAACGGAAGCTGCAATGGCTGCTGTGGCGGAGTTACTTCCAAACAAATCAAGGCACAGGTATGAGAAAGATTATGAAACGTTTAAAAAGTGGTGCAGCATAAAAAAATTAAACAAGTTACTGAAGACGTTCTTCTGATATGCATTGCGGAAGGCAGTCAGAGATACAAATAATCGACTCTTTGGAGTACTTACTCAATGCTAAAATCGATGCTTTTGGTAAAAGAAAACTTAAACATAGGTAATTTTCCAAAATTGAAAGCTTATCTTAAAAGAAAATCGACAGGATATCAAGCAAAAAAGTCCAGAGTGTTTACAAGAATCGAAATAGACGATTTTCTTCGAAAAGCTCCTGATGATGAATTTTTAATAATAATTCGTTTCAGATTGTATTAATTATTGGTTTAGCGAGTGCATGTGGCTGTGACGAGTTAACAAAAATGCCACTTGATGACACAGAAGATAAGGGTAATGTTTTAATTATAAAAATTCCCGATTCAAAAACTAATAAAGCAAGGCGCTTTATGATCGTTGATGGAAAGGGAAAGTAGCAAATCAACGTCAGCTTGTACCGAAGCTATATAGCACTACGCCCTCCGCATACACCACATAAACGTTTATTTGTGAATTATAAAAACGGAAAGTGCAACGTTGAAGCTGAGGGGATTCATACTATTGGGAAAATACCTACCAAAATAGCGGCTTTTCTTGGTTTGCCTAGTTGCACGGAGTATATGGGCCACTGTTCTACCAGTGTAGCAGAAGGTTATGTAACCGAATCGTTAGAAAATAAACGTGTAATCGCTAGTAGGATTCAAGAAGGAATCTCAGCCCTTAATAATCTTAATATTAACGAGTTGTTCATTTCGGAAGAGTCGAGAACCGAAAATTGCGAGCAAAATATTGCTGTCGTTTCTTCATTAAATAATTCTGGTTTACCTAGGATAATTATCTCAAATGTTGAAAATTCAACAATTACAGTTAAAATCAAGTAATATTTCTCATACTTAAGTACTTTGTTGTTAAAAAATAAAGTTTTTGACAAAATTGTCTATTATTATTTTATACTATAAAAATATCAATCTACCTAATTTGCAAAGTAAAAACGACTAGCCATGAAAGTTTAGTTTCATGCCTAGGCATTAAAATCGAACTTTCCTGACTCAAATTAGTGCGCGTTTAGCAACTTTCATGCCGATTCCAGAATAAATTAATTTAATAAACAAAGGGGTTTGATAATAGTATATTCTTCAACGAGTGTAGAATGATGGCTATTATTCACGCGGATGAAGTTTCCAAAACGAGCGACGCAGCGAGTGAGTTTTGGAATCATCCAAGTGAATAATAGCCATTCTACACAAGTAAAAGAATATACCTTCTCCACGACTATGCATAAAAAAAATTCTTCCATTGGGAATCGAACCTCGATCGCCCGCATAAGAGTCAAGTATCTCTACAACTGAGCTATCGACCACATTTATTTATAAAAATGTAAAGAACATAGATATAGGTAACTGATATTTTTAATAGAAATCTTGACATTTTTAAATGAAATTATTAGGAATAATAATAGAGATAACATAAATATAGGTACTTAATTTAGATTCATTCTTTTGCAAAATTTATGGTAAAGTTATTACAATTGCTTATATTTAATGTGGTTGGTATTGAATTATGATTAAAACTAGCAGTGCTAGTACTGCTAGTCTGTGCTGTATGTAGTTGGGTGATTCCGGTTTGATTTATCGACTGCAGTATTTTGTTCGCAGTGTTCATCTTATTTGTTATTGAATCATCCACGTAGCCCTCAACTACGGATGTACTTTTCCAGCCACCGTGTCGTTTGAGAGCCGAAATATTTCCCCCCGCATCAATTGATAGCGTGGCAGAAGATCTACGAAAACTCCGGTGTACAGATTTACATTTGGTAAGTTTAAGTAGGTTGCTATTTGTCGGCACATTGATACAAATTTGTTGATTCCAATTCTCGGAACAGTACATTTGCCGCGTTGGTAGTTCAAGAAGAAAGAAGTATTTGTTACATTAGTTGGGCATAGTGCTATATACTTTTTGCATATTTCATAAAATACACCTGTCAGTGTAAATTTTCTAACAATCTTTGTTTTAGTATTAGGTCTTGAATGTCTTCCATTTTCATTAAACACATTTCGTTATTACGGCAAGCACCCATAACCCCTATGATTAATGTAACCTAAAAAAATACTACTTTCAAACTCTTACGTCTAAGTGAAATAATTAAATTTACCTTAGTTCCGAGATATATAATGTCTGGAGATTCTGTGATAAATTTGTTTATATCTTCAGAGGTAAACGTTTTCGATTTCTTTGCTTAAAATCCTTCTCCTTTTCGTTTAAGGAACGCCCGCAGTTTTGAATAATTTTCAATGTGTATTTCATTATTAACATTTAATGTACTTCTTGGTATAGAGTATATTTTCCATAAAGTTGAAGATTTATATTTTTTAGAAAGTTTTGTGAAATATGCTAGGAGAACGTTTTCCAAAAAGGAACTTACTTTATTGGAATGTCTCCATGCCGTAAATGTTTCATAAATCTTATTATAGTCTTGATTTGATCTCTCCGGTAGCAAAATCATTGTGGATGATTGAGCAATTTGCGTAGTTAGGTATTTGACGTTTTAAAAGAGACGATTTGATTTATACATTTTAGCGTGATTTCTGATAATCATAGAATGTGATTGGCTAACGAGAGTCAATTCTTTTTCATTCTTCACTGGTGTGAAGAATTTATATCATTATTCAGCTAAATATCTAAAAAGAATTTGTGCATTATTATATAGTCGCGGAGAAACATATTTATAAGCGAACTACCGATTATATTATATTAGCTAAGAAAACTAACATTTAGAACAAACTTAACCACATTTAATAAAATTCGATCTAAGTAGTTACGTGCACAAAGAGTCGGTTCGCCCAATAGGAAGAGTGATATAATATGCACACTATGTTAAAATAAATATAGTGGTAACTTAGAACATACCGCTAAGATGACGAAGAAAGTTGTAGGTTGGTCGGTATCGGTATTTTCAACAGATCGTTACTGGGGGTGTCTCAACACGGGAAGCAGAGAGTCAATATAAAATTCCTGCCTGAACTAAAAATGTCTGGTCTTTTTTCAGACAGACATTCTCATATTGAAAGAATCGTGCTTGTTGCAAAGTGGGGGTTTTACAATACGATGCGAGACCTCTAGTAAAAAAATCATTTCGATGGAATAGGGTGCGAAAAGAAAATACCAGACAATGAGTAATATTACAACTTTCTCAGAACTTAGAAACTCTGTAACCCCAAGATACTGCAACAATGTTGAAGAATTGAGAAATTAAGTTAGTACCAAAATAATCGGAAATTACTTTTCTGAATTTTGAGTGTCATTCTATCTATTACGGCGAGACTGACGTTCCTTCCAAAACCAATCCTAAAAGAGGACTAAAACATCATGTGAAGTACTTCGGTTCTACATCGTATATAGGGCTGATAATTTGTATGGTGTGTTGACCAGATATAGACAAAAATCTACTAGGTGGACTTGTTTTACAGCACTATACTTAAGGCCTGGTTTTCTAACTGTTTCCCTTTTGTAAAAATGTTGGAACATGAACCAAAAGTACTTATATTCGGTAACGTAAATATCCATGGTTATCCCTGAAGGATGAAAATACTGACCGGCCGGTTCATGTTGTTGCTTCCAAGTAATGATCACCTGTGCCATCCATTAAACATATGCTTCTCTCGGCTTTTCAGCTCGCATGGAAGAAAGGATGAGTTTAAACTGCAACTCCCCCCAACAGTGGAAGTTCGTCCAACTGGATAAATACGGATAAAGCTACCCATTTGTGGCCATGTCGTTTAAAGACATTTTGTAAGACTACAAACAGCCAAGTGAACATTTTGTAGAAAAAAGAGACTTTCTGTTCTTCCAGGGAAAAACTGCATAGAGAATTAAGGAAATAATGATGAAGACACGGATATAGAGTACGACTCCATTCATACTAGAATAAGTTATGAAAAAACCAGATAAAGTAGTTGTGATTTTTCTGTACACGATTCGACGATAACCATTTGGTAAGTCTAATTCAGTCTTAAAAGAGCGATACCAATGAAATCGCTAGCAAAAAACGTATTGAAACTTAGGAAGAGTGTTCTATGAACGATTCTGTGATGGTTCAGTGCAAACAAAAATTTTGTTGCATTGCTTATATTGGTAATAATGGAGAAGCTCATATATCCAAGATAGCTTACAGTCTATATTGAAACTTATATTCAAACCAGGAATCAGGTTTCATTAGACAATTCTCGGGATAAGGAAGAAAGTTAATGGACAACGTGAAGCGGAGTCCAGCAATCTTCCGGGTACCGAAAATGCTTTTTTATACGAATGAAATATAATTTTTTTTTCTCCAGCGACTTTTACCTTTACATTCACTTATTTGTTTTCAGTTCACTATTTGTTTGGGAATTCCATATTTATGTCGCTATGAGTAATAGACATTTCTATTTTACACAAAATCAGTATTATTCTACTTTTTAGCGAATTTAGAAACTTATCACGCAGTTTTTAAATAGTATTTACTAGATTTTAACTATATAAATTTGATTCAGACAGATGACACATCTTGGTGAAATAACGGGAAGATAAATAGTGCGATCGCCGACGGCAAATATCTATTAAAAGCGTTCATGGAATGTGATCATTCAAAACATTTAACACTTGCTTAAAACTAAAATAAAAAGTGAATAGTTATTTCACAACTAGTGCGCTGTTTTATTTCTTGATGCGAGGTCGTCCTTTTTTAACCTCAAGTTTAGCCGAGGGATAAAATATAAGGCCGAGCGAACAAAATCTTTACGTCTATACCTTAAGTCTCCACAATTTCCTTCTTCTAAGCATATTACTCATACTTTTGCATTTTTAAACTGGAATACATATTCTACTATAGAAAAATGGACTAAAATTACTGTTTAAAGGGGTCCATTCCTACAGATTCGGCTGAAACTGAACGAAAATAGGGAATTACTACAAAATCATCAAATCTCAAATATCTCGAAAACCGTTGATTTTTAAATATAGGTAAATATGGCTCCATCGACCACAAATGAGCCATACTAACAACAACACCTCCTTGAAGGACGGCATCTAATTTGGAATCGCCCTGTATACCACTTTTTTGTTTATGTAATTAAAGTAACGATTACAAAAAAAATACTCAATGTCTATATTTATCCATGATTCAAAACGATGTTTCTATGCAGATAACACAGCTCTCGACTCAAAGGATAAAATGTGTGAATTTTAGGATTTTATAAAAAAAGTTACCTGGAAAATTTCGTCACTTGTCAAAATTTAAGCTATGATGAAAGCATGCTTGAGTATTATGGAAAACATGACCGGAAACACTTCATTCGAACGAAACCCATATGATTCAGATACAAACTGTGGTGTATCAAGGAATGAACCCCAGACGAAATATTGCTCATGAAACTCTTTTCGGCAAAGCAGTTGCACCAATAACTGATATGATAAATAACCTGCCAACAACAGAATTACGTTTGCATTATGTTTTTCATTCTGAGAGTTTGTTCACTGTAGTAAACTTGTTATTTGCGAACTCTTGCTTATGGAGGCATTGGCACAATTCGAGAAAATCGTACTGCTCGTGACGCGCCGGTCTCTACTAAAAATGCTTTCAAGAACACAAGAGAAGTGTAAGAATTTATCGTTGAGAAAAATAATAACATGGTTTTTAATATTGGGCTTTTACAAGGTACAACTGTAAGGTGAGTGGGACTGACATAATGAATCAACGAGTTTCTTTCTATAGAATAGGGATCTGTGGGAAAAATGGTGATGGTCAGTCTTCACATGGTTGATGGATGTTTGCATTGTTAATGTTAGGCTCAGATACAGAGAATTACACAAAAATGTAAGTCAGTTGCACTTTCAATGGGAACTTGCGTAGATCTACCTAAGGTACAAATATTGGGCTTTTACAAGGTACAACTGTAAGGTGAGTGGGACTGACATAATGAATCAACGAGTTTCTTTCTATAGAATAGGGATCTGTGGGAAAATATATACAATATTAGCATTTAAAAGTAAAGGAAGAACTTCAAGTAATAATTCATTTTGTAAGACCCTCTAATTGTCCACGATGTGCAAATGAAGCGTGTAAAACTTCTGGAACAACAATAAATAGGAATGAAACATAATATAACTTTGTTTTGGTTCACTGAATTTTTTATTTAAATTTTTTAAATATTTTATAAAAAAGACTTCCGCTGTAATTAGATACTTAGAATTACTTTCATGTCACCTGTTTTTACCTGTTTCTGTATTACTTTATAAGAATAGTAAGTAAATGTGTACCTAGGTACACGGTTTGGTTTCCTTTTTGTGTAAAGTAATAAAATAAATGATTAAAATTCTGTTTTAGTTTTAGTTTACTATAGCATTATAAAATTCATGAAAAAAAGTTTACCCATATTGTTGTATGTCTTGTAATACTTAATACAAGAAACAATCCATTCCATTTTTGATACTGCAAACGCTTAGTGATACCATATGGTACCAGTTTATAGCTTGTTTCACGGATGCCGTACAAAAAAAGTTTGTAATTAAATCTTGCTCAGGTCACTGTGAACTCAAAAAACATCAAATTTTTAAAATAATTAATGAAAACTTAATTCAGGCATTAATGTGTTAAAATAAATTTTATTTCTGATATTTTCAGCTAACAATTTAGGGACATAAAGCCTGTCCGGTAGAACTGAACGGGTATCGGATTAACAAGGAGGATTGTCAATATATGGTTCTATTGTGCTTGAAACCGCCTTAATGCTTTGCTGTCTCGTACTTATTGTACGTGACAAAGAAAGATGGATATATTATGAATAATGCCTCTATTTCTGCCGAACAAAAGCGTTTGCAACTTTCACACATAATGACAAGGCAATAAGAATCAGATGCAGGTAGAATAGAAATTCAATAGGTATAATAAAATGCCAGTGGTTCTCAACACTGCTTTAACATTACATTTAAAATTTATGGAAGAATGCAAGTTTTATAATAAACATTTATAAAAGCCATTCATAATAATGAATATTCGATTAAGTATAGGTATTTCAATTTACATTTAGAAAGTTCATTGTATACCTAAGTATGGTAATGACGTTTTAGTGTACTCCAATTACAAAAGAATCCAAATAAATATGCAATACTGTAACAATAAGTAATTAATAATAGATTATTATACCATTTAGTAGGTACATATAGGTATAAATAAAACAACTGCAATATCTATATTATCATTATTCTTTGAGTAAGCGTTTATATAAACTAACCATTAATATAATGCCGAAAAGTTGAGTAAAGAAATTCGCGAATTAGTTTTAAATACAGTCGATTATTTTAAAGAAGAAAAGAAAATGGTGGTCCACTATTATCTACATTTTCTGTTCAACAAAGAACAGCAAACGCGTTAAAACTTTCGGTTTCGACGGTGGGAAAATCTGTGCTTTAAAAAAAATGGCGGCGAGTTGGAACCTCAGTGAAAAACAGCGTGTCAAACTTTGCACTACAGATTTTCCAGAAAATGGAAAACAAACAATTCGTGCATTAATATACGAGATGTACGCGAAGAAGGAACACGTAACGTTAAATTCATTATTAAACTTCTTAAAATTGAGAACCGCGTATGAAATAGGAAAAACCAGTTTGGCTCTAGTGTTAAAAATGTGGGCTTTAAATTCCAAAAACCAACAATAGACGCGGTTTGTGAACAAAGCCACATTGTCGCCAAAAGAAACGTTTTTCTGAGAAAGTATCTCAAAAATCTTAACTCCGAAAGTTCGAGACAGTTTGTTTTTACAGACGAAACGTGGATATTTAGTAAAGGTAGTACGTCAAAATGTACTTGGCAAGATAACAGTGCAAAGAGTTTACATCAACCGAACAAATCATCAGATGGAAAACGATTTATTATCATTGAAGCAGGTAACAGAAACGGTTTTATCGACGGAAGTCAATTAATTTTCGGTACAAAAAATAAATCATTAGATTATCACGATAATATGAACGCAGAATTGTTCGAAAATGGTTTGAGGAATCACTTTTACAAAATTAGAGGAACCATCAATAATTGTCCTTGACAATGCGAGTTATCATTCTCGAAAGGCAGAGAAGGCAGTCAAAGTTTCTTGGAAAAAGAAGAAATACAGCAATGGTTAACCGCTAAAAAATAGCGTGGGAAAATTTTATGACAAAGGCAGAGTTAGTGGAATTGGCCAAAAGAAACAAAGTAGACCAATGCGAAAAATATGTAATCGATGAGCTAGCTCTATCATATGGACATGAAGTTTTGCGCCTGCCCCGTATCATTGCCATTTCAATCCAATTGAGTTGGTATGGGGCATTACTAAGAACAAATACGACAAAAGTATCGTTGCGACATCCGGAAAGACGAAGATGTTCTTAATACGTGGAACGACGCATTAAAAACAGTTAGTGCGGAAATATGGCAAAAATGTATTGATCATACGGATAAAATAATTAAAGATACTTTTGTTAATGAAGAGATTGTGGATGAAGTAAGACCTCTTATTTTCACAGTTAACACTGAAGAAAGTGATGACGATGATCTTTTCCAAGATTTGGATGACTCAGGAAGTGATGAATCTGAAGCCGAATGACAATTATAATTTTTACATTTAATTATAAAAGTATATCTTTGTAATTTAATTAATATTTACTAACTATAATAAAATGTATTTGTTATTGTTGTTATAAGTATAAGTGAAAGGTGTCAATTGAAATTACTTATAGGTAATTAGTAATCGATTATTATTTTTATTATACAAAAGTTGCATTTCTTCACAAATTATATAATGTTAAAGCAGTGTTGAGAACCACTGGCATTTTATTATACCTATTGAATTTCTATTCTACCTGCATCTGATTCTTATTGCCTTGTCATTATGTGTGAAAGTTGCAAACGCTTTTGTTCGGCAGAAATAGAGGCATTATTCATAATATATCCATCTTTCTTTGTCACGTACAATAAGTACGAGACAGCAAAGCATTAAGGCGGTTTCAAGCACAATAGAACCATATATTGACAATCCTCCTTGTTAATCCGATACCCGTTCAGTTCTACCGGACAGGCTTTAGTTGTATTGTCCGTCGTCTTCACCGCATTAAATATCTTTTATTTGTTATTTGTAAAACTGACAACCGACACTTGTCGTAGAAACAGCACAGAAAATATCTGAAATACGAAAAATAAACATTATGTCAACCTTAAAGTTTTACTCTCATTAGATAAAAACGTACAATTGGTAACCTTTTTAATTCTGGCTAAAAGATTTCATTCGAATTCGAACTCCAGTTTTTAATGCAGCGTTTCGCTGTATTTGTATATTCTTATGTGCATAACAAAAGCGTAGTTGTTTATTTAATGGAGTTTTTGAAGTATTTATACACTTAATAACCTATGAACAAACATCAGACTCTATATTACGAGTTAGAATTGAAATATCTAGGTTCCATAAAAATTTAGTTTAAATGGGTTCACAAATTAACGTACTTTAACAAGGCACTAAGGTTCATTTGAGTAGTATAGCTATAGGGATCCTAACTCACCGTGCACGTACGCGTTCCCCGTTTCAAGGTCACAGGTTAGTAACATTGCCTATTTTAAGGGGTAGCTGCTAAGTAAAGGCCACGTGGTTTGTACTCCTGCCAAGGCCACGTGTTAGGTACCCCCGCCTCTTCAAGTCATGCTTGCACGAGTCCTTCAAGGTCACTAGAAAAGTTACTAGACTGTTGATTATCCTGAAGGTCATTGCCCTCAAGCAAGTCTATGCATGTTTCGAGGCCACGCCCTATTCTGAGAAATCAAGAAGGTGGCTCATTGTTTAAAGTCTATGCTTTCAAGGTCAGATAATAACGCTCACAATGAATCTTCAGACATCTTACATATATATACACAATTGTAATTCAAGTTAAATGGATTGTACTCGTAATGAGTAAAAGCATGCAATTGCAAAATGCATCCATATAGTATGATTTGTAATATTATATTCAAGTACTGCATAATTGCAACGTGTTAGGTTGGTAACCCTGCTAAGTCAAGGTCAAAGGTAAAAAGTTGCAAGGTAATCAAAATAGTATTCAAGGTCGAAGACTTACGGTTGTGTCATATTTCTTAGAAATATAAAAGGTGAAAAGCTAAAATAGAAATTGCCAGGTAATCATAAATAATTTTCAAGGTTAAACTTTTAGCAGGAAATATAAATTTTGGAGCTGATCATCATATTTCTAGTCAAGGTCAACAGTAGGTATTTAACAAGTTTAAGCATGTTGTAATATGTAGGACGCATATTTCTTATATAAATTGCAGCGAGCTGTATGTTGAGATCAGTCTGCAACACATAGATGACATTTATAAAGATATTGATGATGTTATAAATGCTAAGTATAATATTAATTCATATAACACTGTATGTTTAATGGAAATTTTGTATTATCGTCCTGCTTATCTAATGTATAGCATTTACTGAATAAAGAAATAGCTATGATTTGTTTTCTCCTTTACCCAAAAATTCTGAAATTTCGTATACAGGTCCAATAAATTAGAGCGCCAATGATAGCAGTTTCAAAATTTGCTAAAACCAAAAAAATTTGATAAAAAAGATGAATTTTACCAAATGAAAATTTATATGTAAGTTAAAGTTGTTAACTGTAATAAATCACAACTCAATGTCCTTTACCCAAAAATTCTGAAATTTCGTATACAGGTCCAATAAATGAGAGCGCCAATGATAGCAGTTTCCAAATTTACCAAAACAAAAAATGTGATAAAAAAAAAAATTTTGTTTATCAATACGTAACTGAACGTTGTTAATTGCTTAATAAATCGCAACTCGATAATCCTTTACCCAAAAATTCTGAAATTTCGTATACAGGTCCAATAAATTAGAGCGCCAATGATAACAGTTTCAAAATTTGCTAAAACCAAAAAAAAAATTTGATAAAAAAAGATGAATTTTACCAAATGAAAATTTATATGTAAGTTAAAGTTGTTAACTGCTTAATAAATCACAACTCCAATGTCCTTTACCCAAAAATTCTGAAATTTCGTATACAGGTCCAATAAATGAGAGCGCCAATGATAGCAGTTTCCAAATTTACCAAAACAAAAATGTGATAAAAAAAAATTTTGTTTATCAATACGTAACTGAACGTTGTTAATTGCTTAATAAATCGCAACTCGATAATCCTTTACCCAAAAATTCTGAAATTTCGTATACAGGTCCAATAAATTAGAGCGCTAATGATAGAACTAAAAAAATTTGGAAAAAACTTGAAGGTCCTCTTTTACTATTGGAATATTAAAAATACATTTTTCCTCAATAAATTAGGCAGCAATATGAAATATGATATAATAAAAGAATGGTGTAACTAATTTGTAAACTATTTGTAATACGGTTTTTTTCTAAAATAGATTGTAACGATTTTTCATGAAATAAAGTAATAATAACGCTCACAATGAATCTTCAGACATCTTACATATATATATATATATATATATATATATATATATATATATATATATATATATATATATACACAATTGCAATTCAAGTTAAATGGATTGTACTCGTAATGAGTAAAAAGCATGCAATTGCAAAAATGCATCCATATAGTATGATTTGTAATATTATATTCAAGTACTGTACTATATGGAATGCATAATTGCAACGTGTTAGGTTGGTAACCCTGCTAAGTCAAGCTCAAAGGTAAAAAGTTGCAAGGTAATCAAAAATAGTATTCAAGGTCGAAGACTTACGGTTGTGTCATATTTCTTAGAAATATAAAAAGGTGAAAAGCTAAAAATAGAAATTGCCAGGTAATCATAAATAATTTTCAAGGTCAAACTTTTAGCGGAAATATAAATTTTTGGAGCTGATCATCATATTTATAGTCAAGGTCAACAGTAGGTATTTAACAAGTTTAAGCATGTTGTAATATGTAGGACGCATATTTCTTATATAAATTGCAGCGAGCTGTATGTTGAGATCAGTCTGCAACACATAATTGTTAAATATGGAATTAACAGGGTTAAACCAAAGCACCTATTGCAAACCCTTTAAAAATGCGTGCGAGCTCGATATATCGAGAAAGTATAAAGTAACGAATATGGATATAATTAATACTAAGTATGGTGAACGTATAGTGATAGAAACGGGTGATTTTAAATGTGTATTGCCGGAACGCTTTTATGTGTATTTCAAAAAAGAAGAAACACGAATTGAAGAATTTAAAACACTCCTAAACACGAAGGATGTGTTTATAAGTAGTTTGGGTGCAGCTGGCAAAACAACAAACATAACATTTTCTTTTTAATAGTAGCACCCCCACCATATGTAAAATGAGAGAGAATTCAATGGTGGTGATGATGACATTTATAAAGATATTGATGATGTTATAAATGCTAAGTATAATATTAATTCATATAACACTGTATGTTTAATGGAAATTTTGTATTATCAACCTGCTTATCTAATGTATAGCATTTACTGAATAAAGAAATAACTATGATTTGTTTTTCTCCTTTACCCAAAAATTCTGAAATTTCGTATACAGGTCCAATAAATTAGAGCGCCAATGATAGCAGTTTCAAAATTTGCTAAAACCAAAAAAAAAATTTGATAAAAAAAGATGAATTTTACCAAATGAAAATTTATACGTAAGTGAACGTTGTGAATTGCTTAATAAATCACAACTCCAATGTCCTTTACCCAAAAATTCTGAAATTTCGTATACAGATCCAATAAATAAGAGCGCCAATAATAGCAGTTTCGAAAATGTCCCCAAAATGTGATAAAAAAAAATTTGTTTTACCAACTAAAGCAATATGAAATTGAAAGTTGTAAATTGCTTAATAAATCACAACTCGATAATTCTTTACCCAAAAATTCTGAATTTTCGTATATAGGTTCAATAAATAAGAGCGCCAATAATAGCAGTTTAAAAAATTCCCAAAAAAAAAAAATTTGATAAAAAAATTTTGCTTTATGAATTAAACTAATACGTAACTGAACGTTAATTGCTTAATAAATCACAACTCGATAATCCTTTACCCAAAAATTCTGAAATTTCGTATACAGATCCAATAAGTAAGAGCGCCAATAATAGCAGTTTCAAAAATTCCCCAAAATGTGATAAAAAAAATTTGTTTTACCAACTAAAGCAATATGAAATTGAAAGTTGTTAATTGCTTAATAAATCACAACTCGATAATCCTTTACCCAAAAATTCTGAAATTTCGTATACAGATCCAATAAATTAGAGCGCCAATGATAGAACTAAAAAAAATTGGAAAAAACTTGAAGGTCGTCTTTTACTATTGGAATATTAAAAATACATTTTTCCTCAATAAATTAGGCAGCAATATGAAATATGATATAATAAAAAAGTGTAACTAATTTGTAAACTATTTGTAATACGGTTTTTTCTAAAATAGATTGTAACGATTTTTCATGAAATAAAGTAATAATAACGCTCACAATGAATCTTCAGACATCTTACATATATATATATATATATATATATATATATATATATATATATATATATATATATATACACAATTGCAATTCAAGTTAAATGGATTGTACTCGTAATGAGTAAAAGCATGCAATTGCAAAATGCATCCATATAGTATGATTTGTAATATTATATTCAAGTACTGTACTATATGGAATGCATAATTGCAACGTTTAGGTTGGTAACCCTGCTAAGTCAAGCTCAAAGGTAAAAAGTTGCAAGGTAATCAAAATAGTATTCAAGGTCGAAGACTTACGGTTGTGTCATATTTCTTAGAAATATAAAAGGTGAAAAGCTAAAATAGAAATTGCAGGTAATCATAAATAATTTTCAAGGTCAAACTTTTTAGCAGGAAATATAAATTTTGGAGCTGATCATCATATTTATAGTCAAGGTCAACAGTAGGTATTTAACAAGTTTAAGCATGTTGTAATATAGGACGCATATTTCTTATATAAATTGCAGCGAGCTGTATGTTGAGATCAGTCTGCAACACATAATTGTTAAATATGGAATTAACAGGTTAAACCAAAGCACCTATTGCAAACCCTTTAAAAATGCGTGCGATATTATCGAGAAAGTATAAAGTAACGAATATGGATATAATTAATACTAAGTATGGTGAACGTATAGTGATAGAAACGGGTGATTTTAAAGTGTATTGCCGGAACGCTTTTATGTGTATTTCAAAAGAATCCAAATAAATATGCAATAAACAATAAGTAATTAATAATAATTATTATACCATTTAGTAGGTACATATAGGTATAAATAAAACAACTGCAATATCTATATTATCATTATTCTTTGAGTAAGCGTTTATATAAACTAACCATTAATATAATGCCGAAAAGTTGAGTAAAGAAATTAATTAGTTTTAAATACAGTCGATTATTTTAAAGAAGAAAAGAAAATGGTGGTCCACTTTATCTACATTTTCTGTTCAACAAAGAACAGCAAACGCGTTAAAACTTTCGGTTTCGACGGTGGGGAAAATCTGTGCTTTAAAAAAATGGGCGAGTTGGAACCTCAGTGAAAAACAGCGTGTCAAACTTTGCACTAAGATTTTCCAGAAAATGGAAAACAAACAATTGTGCATTAATATACGAGATGTACGAAGAAGAACACGTAACGTTAAATTCATTATTAAACTTCTTAAAATTGAGAACCGCGTATGAAATAGGAAACCAGTTTGGCTCTAGTGTTAAAAATGGGCTTTAAATTCCAAAAACCAACAATAGACGCGGTTTGTGAACAAAGCCACATTGTCGCCAAAAGAAACGTTTTTCTGAGAAAGTATCTCAAAAATCTTAACTCCGAAAGTTCGAGACAGTTTGTTTTACAGACGAAACGTGGATATTTAGTAAAGGTAGTACGTCAAAATGTACTTGGCAAGATAACAGTGCAAAGAGTTTACATCAACCGAACAAATCATCAGATGGAAAACGATTTATTATCATTGAAGCAGGTAACAGAAACGGTTTTATCGACGGAAGTCAATTAATTTTCGGTACAAAAATAAATCATTAGATTATCACGATAATATGAACGCAGAATTGTTCGAAAATGGTTTGAGGAATCACTTTACAAAATTAGAGGAACCATCAATAATTGTCCTTGACAATGCGAGTTATCATTCTCGAAAGGCAGAGAAGGCAGTCAAAGTTTCTTGGAAAAAGAAGAAATACAGCAATGGTTAACCGCAAAAAATAGCGTGGAAAATTTTATGACAAAGGCAGAGTTAGTGGAATTGGCCAAAAGAAACAAAGTAGACCAATGCGAAAAATATGTAATCGATGAGCTAGCTCTATCATATGGACATGAAGTTTTGCGCCTGCCCCGTATCATTGCCATTTCAATCCAATTGAGTTGGTATGGGGCATTACTAAGAACAAATACGACAAAAGTATCGTTGCGACATCCGGAAAGACGAAGATGTTCTTAATACGTGGAACGACGCATTAAAAACAGTTAGTGCGGAAATATGGCAAAAATGTATTGATCATACGGATAAAATAATTAAAGATACTTTTGTTAATGAAGAGATTGTGGATGAAGTAAGACCTCTTATTTTCACAGTTAACACTGAAGAAAGTGATGACGATGATCTTTTCCAAGATTTGGATGACTCAGGAAGTGATGAATCTGAAGCCGAATGACAATTATAATTTTACATTTAATTATAAAAGTATATCTTTGTAATTTAATTAATATTTACTAACTATAATAAAAATGTATTTGTTATTGTTGTTATAAGTATAAGTGAAAGGTGTCAATTGAAATTAGTATAGGTAATTAGTAATCGATTATTATTTTTATTATACAAAAGTTGCATTTCTTCACAAATTATATAATGTTAAAGCAGTGTTGAGAACCACTGGCATTTTATTATACCTATTGAATTTCTATTCTACCTGCATCTGATTCTTATTGCCTTGTCATTATGTGTGAAAGTTGCAAACGCTTTTGTTCGGCAGAAATAGAGGCATTATTCATAATATATCCATCTTTCTTTGTCACGTACAATAAGTACGAGACAGCAAAGCATTAAGGCGGTTTCAAGCACAATAGAACCATATAATGACAAACCTCCTTGTTAATCCGATACCCGTTCAGTTCTACCGGACAGGCTAAAGAAGTATTGTCCGACGTCTACACCGCATAAAATATCTTTTTTTTGTTATTTGTTAATCTGAATACCGACTCTTGTCGTAGAAACAGCACAGAAAATATCTGAAATACGAAAATAAACATTATGTCAACCTTAAAGTTTTACTCTCATTAGATAAAACGTACAATTGGTAACCTTTTAATTCTGGCTAAAAGATTTCATTCGAATTGAACTCCAGTTTTTAATGCAGCGTTTCGCTGTATTTGTATATTCTTATGTGCATAACAAAGCGTAGTTGTTTATTTAATGGAGTTTTTGAAGTATTTATACATTAATAACCTATGAACAAACATCAGACTCTATATTACGAGTTAGAATTGAAATATCTAGGTTCCATAAAATTTAGTTTAAATGGGTTCACAAATTAACGTACTTTAACAAGGCACTAAGGTTCATTTGAGTAGTATAGCTATAGGGATCCTAACTCACGTGCACGTACCGTTCCCGTTTCAAGGTCACAGGTTAGTAACATTGCCTATTTTAAGGGGTAGCTGCTAAGTAAAGGCCACGTGGTTTGTACTCCTGCCAAGGCCACGTGTTAGGTACGCCTCTTCAAGTCATGCTTGCACGAGTCCTTCAAGGTCACTAGAAAAGTTACTAGACTGTTGATTATCCTGAAGGTCATTGCCTCAAGCAAGTCTATGCATGTTTCGAGGCCACGCCCTATTCTGAGAAATCAAGAAGGTGGCTCATTGTTTAAAGTCTATGCTTTCAAGGTCAGATAATAACGCTCACAATGAATCTTCAGACATCTTAATATATATACACAATTGTAATTCAAGTTAAATGGATTGTACTCGTAATGAGTAAAAGCATGCAATTGCAAAATGCATCCATATAGTATGATTTGTAATATTATATTCAAGTACTGCATAATTGCAAGTGTTAGGTTGGTAACCCTGCTAAGTCAAGGTCAAAGGTAAAAAGTTGCAAGGTAATCAAAAAGTATTCAAGGTCGAAGACTTACGGTTGTGTCATATTTCTTAGAAATATAAAAGGTGAAAAGCTAAAATAGAAATTGCCAGGTAATCATAAATAATTTTCAAGTTAAACTTTTAGGGAAATATAAAATTTTGGAGCTGATCATCTATTTCTAGTCAAGGTCAACAGTAGGTATTTAACAAGTTTAAGCATGTAATATGTAGGACGCATATTTTATATAAATTGCAGGAGCTGTATTGAGATCAGTCTGCAACATAAGATGACATTTATAAAGATATTGATGATGTTATAAATGCTAAGTATAATATTAATTCATATAACATGTATGTTTAATGGAAATTTTGTATTATCGTCCTGCTTATCTAATGTATAGCATTTATTGAATAAAGAAATAGCTATGATTTGTTTTCTCCTTTACCCAAAAATTCTGAAATTTCGTATACAGGTCCAATAAATTAGAGCGCCAATGATAGCAGTTTCAAAATTTGCTAAAACCAAAAAAATTTGATAAAAAAGATGAATTTTACTAAATGAAAATTTATATGTAAGTTAAAGTTGTTAACTGTTAATAAATCACAACTCAATGTCCTTTACCCAAAAATTCTGAAATTTCGTATACAGGTCCAATAAATGAGAGCGCCAATGATAGCAGTTTCAAATTTAAAAACAAAAATGTGATAAAAAAAAAATTTTGTTTATCAATACGTAACTGAACGTTGTTAATTGCTTAATAAATCGCAACTCGATAATCCTTTACCCAAAAATTCTGAAATTTCGTATACAGGTCCAATAAATTAGAGCGCCAATGATATCAGTTTCAAAATTTGCAAAAACAAAAAAAAATTTGATAAAAAAGATGAATTTTACCAAATGAAAATTTATATGTAAGTTAAAGTTGTTAACTTTAATAAATCACAACTCCAATGTCCTTTACCCAAAAATTCTGAAATTTCGTATACAGGTCCAATAAATGAGAGCGCCAATGATAGCAGTTTCCAAATTTACCAAAACAAAAAATGTGATAAAAAAAATTTTGTTTATCAATACGTAACTGAACGTTGTTAATTGCTTAATAAATCGCAACTCGATAATCCTTTACCCAAAATTCTGAAATTTCGTATACAGGTCCAATAAATTAGAGCGCTAATGATAGAACTAAAAATTTGGAAAAACTTGAAGGTCCTCTTTTACTATTGGAAATAAAAATACATTTTCCTCAATAAATTAGGCAGCAAATGAAATATGATATAATAAAAGAATGGTGTAACTAATTTGTAAACTATTTGTAATACGGTTTTTCTAAAATAGATTGTAACGATTTTTCATGAAATAAAGTAATAATAACGTCACATGAATTCAGACATCTTATATATATATATATATATATATATATATATATATATATATATATATATATATACACAATTGCAATTCAAGTTAAATGGATTGTACTCGTAATGAGTAAAAAGCATCAATTGAAAATGCATCCATATAGTATGATTTGTAATATTATATTCAAGTACTGTACTATATGGAATGCATAATTCAACGTTTATTGGTAACCCTGTAAGTCAAGCTCAAAGGTAAAAATTGCAAGGTAATCAAAATAGTATTCAAGGTCGAAGACTTAGGTTGTGTCATATTTCTTAGAAATATAAAAAGGTGAAAAGCTAAAATAGAAATTGCCAGGTAATCATAAATAATTTTCAAGGTCAAACTTTAGCGGAAATATAAATTTTGGAGCTGATCATCATATTTATAGTCAAGGTCAACAGTAGGTATTTAACAAGTTTAAGCATTGTAATATGAACCTATTTCTTATATAAATTAAGAGCTGTATGTTGAGATCAGTCTGCAACAATAATTGTTAAATATGGAATTAACAGGTTAAAAAGCATATTGCAAACCCTTTAAAAAAGCTGATATATCAGAAAATAAAGAACGAATATGGAAAAAATAAAATGGTAAAAAATAGAAACTGATTTAAATTGTATTGAAGCTTTTATGTATTTCAAAAAAAAGAAAAGAAGAAAATTTAAACATTAAAAAAGGGTGATAAAGTTTTGAAAAACAACAAACAGGTTTAAAATTTTTTCCAAAAATTTTAAAAAAAATTTTATAAAAAAAATTGGAAAATAAAAATTTTCCCAAAAAAAATTTTTAAAAAAAAATAAATAAACAAAATATATTTAAAATTTTTAAAAATATAATTATATATAATTAAATTGAATGCAATTAAATCATTTTTTAAAAAAAATTAAAAATTTTAAGGTTTTAATAATTTAATTTAAAAAAAATGAATTTTTTAACCATAAAGTAAAATTTGTATTTAATTAACAATATTAAAAAAATTTAAATTTCTAATCCAATATAGAGAAAATTTAAAAAATGCTTGTATAAAATAATAATAATAAAAAACATCTGGTCATGAGAAGGTTCAAGTACAATCTGAAAGTAGTTTTATAATTATAGAAATAAGCTAATCACCTACTTTAGTACTGATATATAGTTTCTAAAATTACTTTAATTGAGGTAAGCATTTTTCATAGTTAATCATCTAGGGTGCATTTACTGCACCTACGATGAAAATAATGAATTCTGAATTTATTTCAAGGTCAAGTGAGTTTTTCTAATCAAACCTCCAGTCTCACTGACGTTTAAGCATGCTTGTGGTGATTTAAATTTGAGTCACTCATCTGGTGGTGAAATCAAAAGCTTTGGAGCTCTTTAAGGTTAAATTCGAGGTTTAAAATTTGTTGGTCAAATTCAAAGCTAAAAGTTGCAAGGTAATCATTCATATAAATCTAAAAGTTTTTGAGTAAGTTAGCATTTGAAAGGATGCATGTTTATAATAAAAAGGCTTTCGGATTGCATTATTCAGTAAACTTTTATTGCTAGAAATGGTAAAAGTAATAAGAATGATAAGAAGAAAAGAATTATTAAGTATTGACGAGAAAGAAAAGACTGAGGTGTTAATCAAGGAAATAAAAATTGAGGGTAGATTTAGAGTGTATGAGGTAAAAAGAAAATGATGTCAACTATCATTGAATGTGCCATGAAAATAAGGTGCAATTATAATTTGAATGAGATGTTTAGTAAATAAGATAATTACGGTAGTAAATGATAGTTAATATGTAAATTTATATATGTATTTAATCGCATCTAATAAATCACAACTCGATAATCCTTTACCAAAAATTCGAATTTTCATATATAGGTCCAATAAATTAGAGCGCCATTGATAGCAGTCTAAAATTTGTTAAAACAATAAATTGTAAAAAATTTTGATTTACACAATAAAATTGATAGTAAGTGAACGTCGTTAAGCTTAATAAATCACAACTCAATGTCCTTTACCCTGAAAATTCTGAAATTTTCGTATATATATCAATAAGTAAGAGCGCCAAAGATATATTAAAATTTAAAACAAAAATGTGATAAAAAAATTTTGTTTATAATCAATACTAACTGAAGTTGTTAATTTTGCAATTCACACTATTTCAAAATTAATTTTACTTCATAATGCCTACACACATTTATTTTTTAAATTAAAATGAACACTAAAGTTTCTTATCATGATTATAATTAAAATTATTCAAATTATGATAGTAAGAAATGACCCATAAAAACTTATATTACAAAGAAAGAAAGAAAAGTCAATAACATTATCCTGTTATATGAAATGTATGTCAGCATTTTGTATGTGTCTATTTTAAGCAGTTAACAACTTTAACTTACATATAAATTTACATTGGTAAAATTCATCTTTTTTATCACATTTGGTAAATTTTGGAACTGCCATCATTGGCGCTCTAATTTATTGAACCTGTATACGAAATTTCAGAATTTTTGGGTAAAGGACATTGGAGTATGATTTATTAAGCCTTAACAACGTTCACTTACACATCAAAACTGCAAACTTTATCATTAATAATTGAAAATTTTTTTCACATTCTTTTTAGTTTTGAGAATTTTTGAGTGCTATCTTTTGCGCTCATGCCTGTTTAGTCTACATGCCGAAAATTGGAATTTTTGGGTAAAGGACTACTGATTTATAAATAAATATAAATATAAATGTACGCAAGTTTCAACCTTTATGTACTATTTTCACAAGACTGTTTTGAAATTTTTATATTCTAAATTTATTTTAATGCTATCCTTGCGCTGTTATTTATTCAACATATATACAAAAATTCAAAATTTTTGAGTTAAAATTAATCTGATATTATAAAAGAGTGTATTTATTTATTTTAAAATAGACACATACAGAAATGCTGACATACATTTCATATAACAGGATAATGTTATTGACCTTTTTCTTTCTTTCTTTGTAATATAAGTTTTATGGGTCATTTCTTCCTACATAATTTGAATAATTTAATAAATCATGATAAGAAACTTCAGTGTTCATTTTAATTAAAAATAAAGTTGTGTAGGCATATGAGAAGAAAATTAATTCGGAAAAGGTGAATTGCAAAATTAACAACGTTCAGTTACGTATTGATAAAACAAAATTTTTTTATCACATTTTTGTTTTACAAATTTTGAAACTACTATCTTTGGCGCTCTTACTTATTGGATATATATACGAAAATTCAGAATTTTCGGGTAAAGGACATTGAGTTGCGATTTATTAAGCCTTAACGACGTTCACTTACATATCAATTTTATTAGTTAAACAAAATTTTTATGACATTTATTGTTTTAACAAATTTTAGACACTGCTATCAATGGCGCTCTAATTTATTGGACCTATATATGAAAATTCGGAATTTTGGGTAAAGGATTATCGAGTTGTGATTTATTAGGCGATTAAAACCATATATATTTACATATAACTATCATTACTACCGTAATTACTTATTTACTAATACATCTCTCATTCAAATTATAATGCACCTTTTTCATGGCACATTCACTCGAAGTTGCATCATTTTCTTTTTACCTCATACAGCTCTAAATCTACCCTCAATTTTTTATTTCCTTGATTAACACCTCGAGTCTTTTCTTCCTCTCGTCAATACTTAATAATTCTTTTCTCTTCTTATCATTCTTATTACTTTACCATTTCTAGCAATAAAAGTTTACTGAATAATGCAATCCCGGAGAAGCCTTTTTATTATAAACATGCATCCTTTCAAAACTGCTAACTTACTCAAAAACTTTTAGATTTATATGAATGATTACCTTGCAACTTTTTAGCTTTGACCTTGACCAACTCAACATTTTAAACCTCCGCTTACAGTTTAACCTTGAAAGAGCTCAAAAGCTTGATTTCACCACCAGAGGGTGAGTGACTCAAAATTTAAATCCCCACCACAAGCATGCTTCAAACGTCAGTGAGACGTGGAGCGCGTTCTGGCATAACGAGAAAACTCACTTGACCTTGAAATAAATCCCCAGAATTCATTATTTTTCGGGTCAGAAATGCACTAGATGATAAGCCTATTGGAAAAGCTACCTTTACCTCAAAAGTAGATTTATAGAAACTACTACCTATCAGTACTACCCCAAAGTAGGTGATTAGCTTTTTCTATAATATAAAACTACTTTCAGATTGTACTTGAACCTTCCCTCATGACCAGATGTTTAGGTTTTGACCTAGTTCAGTTTAGCCTGTGTTGAGAAACAACCGTCGGTTTTGAAACGGTTATCTATATTTGGAGAAACATCCTGGATGACTATTGTATGAGCCCACGCTTTTATTACAATTTAGTTAATAACCATGATATTAGCCTATCATTCTTCTTGTTTCCATGACTCGTTTAGAATTGATCCTGCAGGTTTCGGCTACATTTCGATCGAATGATGTCGGGTAAGATCGGTCTGTAGGACATATGGCCTTGAAAATTTCTTGAGACCTTGAGAATTTGCAACCACCAGATACTGTAAGCATAACGTTTAGCCAATACAGGAACCTTGATATTCAGCATAGACAACAACCTCTTGTTTCCACGAACTGATTATATTACTAGAATTCAGTAATAGGAACTCTTATTTGCTATTTCCTAGAATTTTACCTCAAGGAATGTTAAAAGTTGACTTGTTGGCCTAGATGGATAGGCTGGGTTATAACCTGAGAAATAGTTTGCATCAGAGGGCTTTTGCCAAAACAATGAATCACCTTTGTTATCAGAGGTGTGACCTTGAAAATTATAAGCATAGACTTTGAAGCGTTGGTTAGAACAATGCATCGTCTTAGTTCTTGATTTCTAGAATTGAGATGTATTTAGATAACAATCTATTTTTAGAAATTATAACTGAACAATGGATCGTCTTTGTTCATTCATCACAAAATTGTTAGCATAGACTTTGAACCGTTGGCTAGAACAATGGGCCCACTTTGTTCCTGATTTCTCAGAATTGAGATGTTGAATCTATTTCCACCTGAACAATGGATCTCTCGTATAACCTTCGAGAACGGTTACCAAACAGCTATCTGTTTTGAAACGGCTACCTGTTTTAGGAAACGGCTACCTGTTTTAGGAAACGGCTACCTGTTTTAGGAAACAGCTACCTGTTTTAGGAAACGGCTACCTGTTTAGACCACTTCAGGGCTCTAGGGGTGTGACATGGCTTGATGACCTTGAAACATGCATAGACAACACCTCGGGTTTGCTTAGGTTTGTAATAAGTTACGGACAACGTTCTAAGTAAGCTGAATGTATGGCTAGTATACAATATAATGAAGCGATGACCTATTAGGAAAGATGATGATGATATCTTGTGGACCACATTAAACGAAAATTGAATGCGAAAACAAATAATAAATAGATATGCTCCAGTAAAGGTATTACAAAATGTTACCATAATATGTATATTTTATTTTGCTATTCCTAAGAAGCTTTAAGAGTCTAACATAAGAACTGTAATATTATACCTTCTCAATACCTTGTCAATAAAATTTAACCTTGAAGATTGGTTGGTATGAATTGTAATATGATACCAATAAATCTTAACCTTGAAACTTAGCCAATATAGCTGCAGACACACGCTACATTTTTTTTTTGTCTGGTTGTCTTCGTTAGCGTGTTGTATATGCGCTAATGCAATCTTTCCTACAGTTCCGGCGCTGGTAATGCATCATTCTCAACCAGATATTGCTTTGGTTGGTATGAATTGTAATATGATACCAATAAATCTTAACCTTGAAGAGCTTAGCCAATATAGCTGCAGACACCATATTATTATACACCACATTTTTTAGTCTCATCAATAGCAGCTCTCTTCATTATGATATACCCTTCATTTAATCAAAAATAGAAGACTTTCTTTTTTTTTTGCAACAAAAATATATAATTTATTTCAAACAATTATACATAGATATATATGTTATTATTTTTTACAGAAATGTTAAATTAGTCATCTTTCCTACAGTTCCGGCGCTGGTAATGCATCATTCTCAACCAGATATTGCTTAAACTTTTCAATGCGATCTTCTTTTGAACTATTCATAAAATCCTAAGGTAAGTATGCACTTAAAGTTCTGGGTTTCAATGATAATATGTTTCCCATACTGATAGTATTCATATCAATCACTTTATATTTTGCGTCTTTTACGTTCGTGAAGGATTTACAGAAAGTGCTACTGTTCAATGCTGATAGATCCATCTTTATTGATTCGAGAACGCTTATGAATTATAGTTGACACCGGAACTGTCCTATATATTACTGCATCATGATGTTAGAGGAGAGTGCACTTTGATAATTGTATCGATAGGCTAATCTGCATCTGATGAGGATGAACTACTACCATCAAGAGATGCCGTCCATTTTTCATTGCAAAACTGATGCAATTGCGCGGCTTTCAATTCTTCTACAAAACATGTTCTACATATTTCCTTTAAATTTAAAAACTTTTCACATATCTTTACTCCTTTTTCATACTTTTCACTAGGACGTTACACTCCGCTTCACTATAATCACCTCGCCCGTAAACCGCCTCATGTTCGGCATCGAATACTAATGCTGAAAATTCTTGCTTCAAGCGTTCCACCGCTGTTCTCAGGTCAGTTGCTTTGGTCCATTGCTCTTGAGTGTATGCCATCCACATGTTTGACACAACACTCACTACCCATTACACTATTTCCTTATATTGTTACTCTAAACGACCCCCACTATGTTACATTAGTGCAGATATGAACCATCTCTTTGATTACCATACATATCTGGTTACGCGCATAAGCTACTTTCAACGATCATGCTGTCACTATACTTTTTAGCTGTAACGCGATCAACTTTTTTAGTGAGGACTTGAACCGGCCATTTTTAGCTATGATATACAGATCAATAACCTTTGAACACACTATTTTATAGACTTCTAAGAATTGTAATATGATGATGATGATGATGATGATGACATTACAGTTTCTATTTTTAGCTTCGGACCTTGACCTTGTAATATGATGAGGATGGTGACATTGCAATTTCTATTTTTAGCTTGAAGTGGAGTATTCACCTTCAATGAACTCATGACCTACTTTTTATGCATAGCTTATGAGATCATCGTCGTGACCTTCAAGTGGAGTAGATCTTGAAAATTCTATTCTTAGATTTATGATTACCTTGCAATTTCTATTTATAGCTTTTGCCCTGACCATTTCTAAGAAATGTTTGAAACAGCTATCACTTTCATAGTTCAAGCACGTCTATCGTTTACACAACAATGCAATTATGCATTCCATATAGTACAGTACTTGAATATAATATTACAAATCATACTATATGGATGCATTTTTGCAATTGCTTTTACTCATTACGAGTACAATCCATTTAACTTGAATTGCAATTGTGTATATATATAAGATGTCTGAAGATTCATTGTGAGCGTTATTATTACTTTATTTCATGAAAAATCGTTACAATCTATTTTAGAAAAACCGTATTACAAATAGTTTACAAATTAGTTACATTAAGGTTTTATTATATCATATTTCATATTGCTGCCTAATTTATTGAGGAAAATGTATTTTAATATTCCAATAGTAAAAGACGACCTTCAAGTTTTTCCAATTTTTTAGTTCTATCATTGGCGCTCTAATTTATTGGATCTGTATACGAAATTTCAGAATTTTTGGGTAAAGGATTATCGAGTTGTGATTTATTAAGCAATTAACAACTTTCAATTTCATTGCTTTAGTTGGTAAAACAAATTTTTTTATCACATTTTGAATTTTTGAAACTGCTATTATTGGCGCTCTTACTTATTGGATCTGTATACGAAATTTCAGAATTTTTGGGTAAAGGATTATCGAGTTGTGATTTATTAAGCAATTAACGTTCAGTTACGTATTAGTTTAATTCATAAAGCAAAATTTTTTTATCAAATTTCTTTTTTTTTTGGAATTTTTTAAACTGCTATTATTGGCGCTCTTATTTATTGAACCTATATACGAAAATTCAGAATTTTGGGTAAAGAATTATCGAGTTGTGATTTATTAAGCAATTTACAACTTTCAATTTCATATTGCTTTAGTTGGTAAACAAATTTTTTTTTTATCACATTTTGGGACATTTTAAACTGCTATTATTGGCGCTCTTATTTATTGGATCTGTATACGAAATTTCAGAATTTTTGGGTAAAGGACATTGGAGTTGTGATTTATTAAGCAATTACAACGTTCACTTACGTATAAATTTTCATTTGGTAAAATTCATCTTTTTTATCAAATTTTTTTGGTTTTAGCAAATTTTGAAACTGCTATCATTGGCGCTCTAATTTATTGGACCTGTATACGAAATTTCAGAATTTTTGGGTAAAGGAGAAAACAAATCATAGTTATTTCTTTATTCAGTAAATGCTATACATTAGATAAGCAGGTTGATAATACAAAATTTCCATTAAACATACAGTGTTATATGAATTAATATTATACTTAGCATTTATAACATCATCAATATCTTTATAAATGTCATCATCACCACCATTGAATTCTCTCATTTTACATATGGTGGGGTGCTACTATTAAAAAGAAAATGTTATGTTTGTTGTTTTGCCAGCTGCACCCAAACTACTTATAAACACATCCTTCGTGTTTAGGAGTGTTTTAAATTCTTCAATTCGTGTTTCTTCTTTTTTGAAATACCGCTTTTATGTGTTCGGCAATACACATTTAAAATCACCCGTTTCTATCACTATACGTTCACCATACTTAGTATTAATTATATCCATATTCGTTACTTTATACTTTCTCGATATATCGAGCTCGCACGCATTTTTAAAGGGTTTGCAATAGGTGCTTGGTTTAACCCTGTTAATTCCATATTTAACAATTACGAGTTGCAAACTGATCTCAACATACAGCTCGCTGGAATTTATATAAGAAATGTGCCTCCTACATATTACAACATGCTTAAACTTGTTAAATACCTACTGTTGACCTTGACTAGAAATATGATGATCAGCTCCAAAATTTATATTTCCCGCTAAAAGTTTAACCTTGAAAATTATTTATGATTACCTGGCAATTTCTATTTTTAGCTTTTCACCTTTTATATTTCTAAGAAATATGACACAACCGTAAGTCTTCGACCTTGAATACTATTTTTGATTACCTTGCAACTTTTTACCTTTGACTTGACTTAGCAGGGTTACCAACCTAACACGTTGCATATCATCATAGTACAGTACTTGAATATAATATTACAAATCATACTATATGGATGCATTTTGCAATTGCATGCTTTTACTCATTACGAGTACAATCCATTTAACTTGAATTGCAATTGTGATATATATATATATATATATATATATATATATATTAGATGTCTGAAGATTCATTGTGAGCGTTATTATTACTTTATTTCATGAAAAATCGTTACAATCTATTTTAGAAAAAACCGTATTACAAATAGTTTACAAATTAGTTACACATTCTTTTATTATATCATATTTCATATTGCTGCCTAATTTATTGAGGAAAATTGTTTTAATATTCCAATAGTAAAGAGGACCTTCAAGTTTTTCCAAATTTTTTAGTTCTATCATTAGCGCTCTAATTTATTGGACCTGTATACAAATTTCAGATTTTTTGGGTAAGATTATCAGTTGCATTATTAACAATTAACAACGTTCAGTTACGTATTGATAAACAAATTTTTTTATCACATTTTTTTTAAATTTGAACTGCTATCATTGGCGCTCTCATTTAGGACCTGTATACGAAATTTCAGAATTTTTGGGTAAGGACATTGAGTTTATTATTAAGCAATTAACAACGTTCAGTTACGTATTGATAAACAAAATTTTTTTTTTTTATATTTTTTTTGGTAATTTTAAACTGCTATCATTGGCGCTCTATTTATTGACCTGTATACGAAAATTCAAATTTTGGGTAAAGGACATTGAGTTGTGATTTATTAAGCAATTAACAACTTTCATTCGTATTGAGTTGGTAAACAAATTTTTTTTTATCACATTTTTGGTTAGTAAATTTGAAACTGCTATCATTGGCGCTCTCATTTATTGGACCTGTATACGAAATTTCAGAATTTTTGGGTAAAGGACATTGGAGTTGTGATTTATTAAGCAAGTTAACAACGTTTCACTTACGTATAAATTTTCATTTGGTAAAATTCATCTTTTTTATCAAATTTTTTTGGTTTTAGAAATTTTGAAACTGCTATCATTGGCGCTCTAATTTATTGGACCTGTATACGAAATTTCAGAATTTTTGGGTAAAGGAGAAAACAAATCATAGCTTATTTCTTTATTCAATAAATGCTATACATTAGATAAGCAGGACGATAATACAAAATTTCCATTAAACATACAGTGTTATATGAATTAATATTATACTTAGCATTTATAACATCATCAATATCTTTATAAATGTCATCTATTCACCACATTCAACATACAGCTCGCTGCAATTTTATATAGAAATAGGGTGCTACATATTAACAAAATTGTTAAATACCTACTGTTACCTTGACTAGAAATATGATGATCAGCTAAAATTTTATTGCTAAAAGTTTAACCTAAATACTTATAAACACATCCTTCAGTTTTGGAGTGTTTTAAATTCTTCAATTCGTGTTTCTATTTTTGAAATACACATAAAGCGTTCGGCAATACACATTTAAAATCCTTTTACCTAACTACTTAGCATTAATTAATTATATCCATATTCGTTACTTTAATTTCTCGATATATCGAATCTACATTTTAAATTTTGCAATAGGTGCTTTGGTTTAACCCGTTAATTCCATATTTAACAATTATTGTGCAGACTGATCTCAACATACAGCTCGCTGCAATTTATATAAGAAATATGCGTCCTACATATTACAACATGCTTAAACTTGTTAAATACCTACTGTTGACCTTGACTAGAAATATGATGATCAGCTCAAAATTTATATTTCCCGCTAAAAGTTTAACCTTGAAAATTATTTATGATTACCTGGCAATTTCTATTTTTAGCTTTTCACCTTTTTATATTTCTAAAAAATGACACAACTAAGTCTTCGACCTTGAATACTATTTTGATTACCTTGCAACTTTTTACCTTTGACCTGACTTGCAGGGTTACCAATAACACGTTGCAATTATGCATGAATATAATATTACAAATCATACTATTGGATGCATTTTTGCAATTATCTTTTTACTCATTACAGTACAATCCATTTAACTTGAATTACAATTGTGTATATATAATATGTAAGATGTCTGAAGATTCATTGTACGTTATTATCTGACCTTGAAAGCATAGACTTTAAACAATGAGCCATTCTTGATTTCTCAGAATAGGGCGTGGCCTCGAAACATGCATAGACTTGCTTGACAATGACCTTCAGGATAATCAACAGTCTAGTAACTTTTCTAGTGACCTTGAAGGACTCGTGCAAGCATGACTTGAAGAGGCGGGTATAACACGTGGCCTTGGCAGGAGTACAAACCACGTGGCCTTTACTTAGCAGCTACCCCTTAAAATAGGCAATGTTACTAACCTGTGACCTTGAAACGGGGAACGCGTACGTGTACGGTGAGTTAGGATCCCTATAGCTATACTACTCATTTGTGTATATCTAACGCGCATGCGTGTGCGCGTGTGTGATTGTGCGTGCGTGCATGACTTATAGTGTGCATATGTGTGTTTATGACTGCACGCTAATACGCGCGTGTGTAGGTGCATTCGTGCGTACCTACGTGCGTAGGTGTATGGGCGTGGGTCTGTGTGTGTTCGTGTGCGTGAACATGAATGCACGCGCATATGTGTGCGTGTAGTTGCATGAGTTGTATAAATTCGGTTTATATAAACTGAACCTACTTCTGTGTAGAGTTTGTATCAGTAATTAAAATACTTATCTTATTAGTTATAATCGTGTATTTTTATTTATATTTTTACAAATTCAAACGTTTCCATAATTACAGTTATCGTAAGAATACGAGGCTGGTTTGACGGAAGTGTGACTTTTCAAAAGTTGGCAACCCTAACGTGATGATATTATGTTGCATAGTTCAACCATCTTTGAGAAGCCTACAGTCAAAATTTCGTGAAAATCCGTCAGTTACTTTATGTTTGACAGTCAATCAAACAGGACACGTTTCGTATTTAATTAAAAATGGTTAAAAGGAATTTCGTGTTTTAATAAAACACTACTTTTTATGTGGAAAAAACATCAAACAAACGGAGGAGAAAATACGCAAATATTACGGCGAATCTGATCCGTCCCATGGAATGGTTTGCAAGTGGTTTGCTGCTTTTAAAAGTGGCCATATGAGCACGGAAGATGGGGAACGTCCAGGACAGTCGAATACAGTTACCTCTCAAGAAACAATCGATAAAGTCAGTTCCATCATAAAAAGTGATCGTCAAGTTAAAGCTAATGAACTGCGTATTTCAACGGAACGAGTACATAATACCTTGTCAATATTTAAATATGGAAAAGTTAAGTGGAAGATGGGTGCCGCGTTTGTTAACAGAAGCACAAATGCAGACAGTGTTTCGATTTCAAGTGACTGGTTAAGTTGAAGCGTAATCCAAACGAATCTTTCGTTAATTGTTACCGTGAATGAAACATGGATTAATCATTACACACCAGAGACGAAAATGCAGTCGAAATAATGAATGTGTCGCTAAAGAGGCACAAACCATTTTTTCTGCCAACAAAGTTATGGCCAAGGCCTTTTACGACTCTCAAGCGGTAATCTTTATTGATTACCTGCAGAACGGTAGAACTATAACTGGCGAGTATTATTACAACTTATTAACATGCTCGGATGCAGAATTAAGAAAGAAACGACCACATTTAAACAAAAAGAAAGTTCTTTTACATCATGATAACCCGCCCTCTCATTTTTCGGGAGGACAGAGATTCATCCAATTGAAGAAGTAATAGAAACAACGGATGCATGTTTTGCAGAGTTTTCAAACAATTATTTTTCTGAAGGTTTAAAAAAGGTGGAAAAGTCGTTTGAATAAGTGTATAGAATTAAAAGGAAATTATGTAGAAAAATAATATATATTTTTGCCCTAAAACAAGTTTTTTACTGAAAAGTTACTCTTCCGTCAAACCACCCTAGTATAAAGACACTTATAAAACATTAATTAGGCCTGCTGTAAGAGTTGGATAAATACATTTGAAACCCAATTATGAATTGTATCTTTAATTTAAATATCTTTAAGTGTGAGATATTTAATAAATTAAATAATTTTAAACCTTCTTGAAAATAATATTCTAGAATACCCGTGATCAGAAGAACATAACAATAACGATTGTTTGACCAAATAACAAATATGTCATAATGCAAAGTTGTGAAAAACTTTAAAAGTGGTAATTGCACTTTCAGCTAAATACATGACATACCAATGAAAGAACTAGCAAAATCACAAATTTAACAAAGAACTAATTTTCCGTTAACTAATTAATTAATCAATGGTACATTGAAAAGAGAATGTATACATTTACTCTAATTTAATTTTACTACATAGTTCAAATCACTGCAATGTTGAAAGGAAGTAACAGCCTTTAACAACGCTAAGAAAAAAAACAATTGAACTAATTGTTTTAGTATTATCAGGGACCACGGCTTGGTAGGGTGTTAATGAGTTAAAACTCTTTGACACCTGACAATACTTTGGAGCATTGGGTTGTTACTTTATCAAGACTTCTATAATAAAACAATATGAATTTTAGGTTAAGCACTCTTTTCTTTATGTGCCACATTACAAAAGAGAGTAACTCAATGAACCACAAATCAGATACTGAAGAGCTCTCAGCAATTTATTCATACACCCTTAATTTCATTGTTGAAGATAATTATTAAACAACACCGTATACATCAGTAATTTAAATTTACCGCTTGTAATAAATCTCAGTGACTCTAACCTAACAAAATAAGTGTAACCAACTTTTACAGAAAATTTATGTCAATGTAACCACATGTTCCAAGTATGTTACATTGTTTTAATTTAATTTTAAAATGATCATCATTAATTCAATCCATCAGTAATTAATTTCTTAATGCTTAACCGAAACTTCATATTGTTTTTTTGTAGAAGCCTTGTTAAAGGAGCAAAGTAAACGCTCCGAAATATTAGCAGATATCAAAGAGTCTTAACTTATTAAGACCCTAGCAAGCCGCAGTCCCTGATAATACTAAAAAAATTAATTAATTAAATAACAGGTACCTTAGAAGAGTTCAAAATATCGCGCGCTAAAGTATACGATATTTGATAGTTATGTGTAATTTTTTAGGTAAAGAAATGGTTGTTGGTTATTTGTAAGTAAATGTAATTAATATTAGGGCGAAAAGCTGGAGTTTTAAATAAAAGCGGCAGTTTGCAGAAGCATAAACAATTTGTAGAGAAAGGTGAAGACGCAGTAACAGTCGCTTGAAGGAAGCGGTCAGAGTTGGGCTAATAGTAACCAAAGAGGGTAATAGTTAGGTTACCGTAATTTTAGAAATAATGTAAGATAACATTTAGTGTATAATAGGGAAGAAGTGAAATTACCTTCCCTATTAAGATAATAAAAGGCTAAAGTAAATAATTAAATATAAATAGTGTCAAGTTGGTGATAATAAGAAAGATTGCGTAAATATATAGGGCGTTCCGTTTAAAATAAGCAAGTTGGTGTCGACGTTATACAAATGCAAAACGAAAATATTTTAAAAGGTAACAGATCTTTTAATCAAATTTTAAGATCACCCTACACATTTTTATATATGGCCCTTGGGACACACTGTACATCTATATTCAAGATAACCATAATCATGGAAAAATAAAGTGTCAGCGAAATATCTAGGCACATGAAATGTAACTCCTAAATAAAATTTCTATAGTCTGATTGGAATAACTTCTCCATGATTCCAACAACCCCAAATTCATCAATTTTATATCTTAAATTTTAATTAACATCAAAAGAATAAGAAAACGTTGAACATCTAAATTTTACAAAGCTGGTAGTACATCATTTAATAAAACCTTAGCAGAGTGCAACAATAAAAGCATAGCGCGAAATAGTTTACGAGAGAATATGTTTTATATATTGAATTGATATCTAAACATTCCTGAATTAAACCTAAACCAACTGGCATATTCATTCGTCTAACTGAGTACAAAAGAAACATGCTATTAATCACCAACACAGTATATTTTATATATATATATATATATATATATATATATATATATATATATATATATATATATATACAGGGCGTCTAGAATAATCTATCCACTTTCTGTCGCTATCTTTGTTATTATAAGAGATGCAGAGTCGGTTAAATTAGCAAAGTTTGGCAGAATTACATGATAATTCAAATACCGATAAGAAAATTCAACAATGTTGCCAACTTTCTAAGATATCTGAAAATAACTAAAAATCGTCAACATTTTCAATCGGCTATATCTTTTTTAATATTCTAACTACGAAAAAATTATAAGAGAGACTATTGATAGCTATTTTTACGCAAAACGGAAAAATGCGATTAAAAATTTTTTTAGTAATTATTTTTCGAGCTACAACCCAAACATACATTTTTGTTAAATGGCGACTAACCATTTATTGAATTAACCAATTCACATAATTCATTAAATACTTCAGTATGTATTTCAATAAACGCAACATTACTAAACAAACAATAACTAATCAATTAATGATATAATGCGCATATACCTAACGTAGCTATCTGGGGATGAACTCATTTGATGGCATATTTTTTTCTGATTTCATAAATGTATAGCATTGTACATTTAGTATTATTAGTTAACTCACAATTTTCAAAAAATTTCAATTATAGTATGTACTAAACAAATGCAATGTTTTCCGTGGTGTGCTGTGACAACAATAGTGGATATTGAATTATTTGTTGTAACTAGTTGTAGTTCGTACTTAAATAGTGAATATTAATTTATTAATGGCTTATTTTCTGAAGCAAGAAATGATATGCTTTTTTTTATCTAAAGAGAAAATGCTGCTTCAATTATATCTTCAAACTTATATGGAAAGAAAACCCAATGGGAGATTAACCCAAACTCGAATCGAATTTAAAAAAAATACTTTACTAAACCTCAAAATTTTAAAATTAATGTTAAAAGAAACAGAAGAACGTGTTTTAGCTTACGTCGAATTTAAACCTACTACATCTCTTCGTGAAATTGTGAACGAGGGCAACACTTCCAAAGATGAAGCCCACGTTATTTTGAAACAAAATAATTTTAAGCCATATCATTTTCATATAGGAAATACATTTTGTGTTGAAGACCATCAGAAAAGATTAAGTTTTGCTACATGGTTGAATAATGAAAGTCGAGCAAACGATCAAGTCTCGAAAACCATTCCTTTTAACGATGAAGCAAAATTTACAAGCAACGGCATCTTCAATAGAAAAAATCATATCCAATGGTCCCAAGAAAATCCTCATATTACTGTTGAGAGGAGAGATCAATATGATTTTTCAGTGAACGATTGGTGCGGTATTGTTGGTACCAAAATCCTTGGGCCGGTTTTTTATGAATACAATCTAAATTCCAAAAGATATCTAACTTTTTTACGAAACGAATTTGAAGAAATTTTGGATTACATTCTGTTGAACATAATTCAAAATTTTAATAATTTTCAACACGACGGGGCACCAGCACACAATGGATTACTTGTGTGTAACTATTTACAGGAACGTTTTAATAATTGGACTGCAAATCGAGGTCCAATAGCTTGGCCGTCGGGATCACCGGATTTCAACCCCCCCTGGACTTTTTCTTGTGGGGTGCAATTAAAGACAAAGTGTACCGAGCAAAACTTGGTGATCTTGACGATTTAAAATATAAAATTCGTGTTGCTATACAACAAATTAGAACCCAAAATTTATTAAGAGTTTAAAACGAAATTTTAGAACGATGTCAAATGTGTGTTCAAAATAACGGAGAGAATTTTGAAGCACTTCTATGATTGTGTTATCTGTTTATATTTTTTGCTGTTATTCTTCGTTATAAGTTAAATTTATTTAGAACTTTTTTATTTTGATAATTTAGAACATTATTTTTTGTTTTTTCCACAAATTTAGTAGTAGAGTATGAGTTTATTTTGTTATTTAAATGTTCACGGCACACTTTAATTTGTTTAATAAATATTATAATTACCTTTTTTTTTTAAGTTGTGGGTTAACTAATAATATGAAATCAGAAAAAAATTAGCCATCGAATGCGTTCATACCCACCTATGGTTGCCATTTAAAGAAATATATGTTTGGATTGCAGCTCGAAAAATAATTAGTAAAAAAATGTTTTATTTGCATTTTCCCACTTTGCGTAAAAATAGCTATCAAAAGTCTCTCTTATAACTTTTTCGTGTTTTGAATATTAAAAAAGATATAGCCGATTGAAAATTTGGACGATTTTTAGCTATATTCAGATAACTTAGAAAGTTGGCAACAATGTTGAATTTTCTTATCTGTATTTGAATTATCATGTAATTCTGCCCAACTTTGCTAATTTAACCGACTCTGTATCTCTTATAACAAAGGTATATATATATATATATATATATATATATATATATATATATATATATATATATAAAAAACTTTTGAGTTTCCGGTCAGTTATATTCTAGTCCTCTGCTACTATCTCTATGTTATCCGATTCGATGCGGTGGACTTCGTTCCAGACATTTCGGAGATTCTTTTTCGCCTTTGCGGATGTTGTTTTTATGTTCCTGAGTTCTCACTTTAAGTGGTCTACTCCACACAGCACAAATAGTCAATCGAACTTCTCACGATATACGAGAATCCCCTCTCGGTATATGATTAATGGAAGCTAGCAGCTTCTTAACTCTTAAATTTATGTTAACATAAACTTTAGCAACTCCACTTTAATAAAACAAAATACTCTAAAGCGCTCTTGTGAGTGAAATGGGGGGTTGCATTTTTTTGTGAAACTTTTTATTCTATGGATCGATTGACTAGAAAATTGGTACACATACTCTTCAATTAAAATTATAAGACACGCGTATTACAAAATTTAAATATGGCCCCCCTCCAATTCTGAGATCACAGCAACGCGCGACGGGGCTAGTTAAAAATAATTTAGAAGATGCATTTCCTAACACTACTGCAGCATTGCGAGTATTATTATCAATGCCTGTTCCAATGGCTTCAGTGAAAGGTCTTTTTCAAAATTAAAAATCATTAAAAATTATTTAAAGTCAACAATGTCATAAGGTCGGCTCAAAAATTTGGCTATTATTTCAATCCGAATCCGATTTAATAACTAACCTAGACACACAAGAGATGATAAAGCAATTTGCCAAAAATAAAGTGCCCAAAGCTATTATTTTGTAAATTTCAATTATAAATAATAATCAAAATAGTAACATATGTTAGACTGTTAGATATATTTGCAGTTTTAAGATATACTTGTATTTGATAATTATCTACTATTTTGAAAAACATGTATTATTATTTTAATGTTTTATGTTTTTACCTGTCTCTGAATACAAGTTTAATTTGAAAACATAGTGTTTTTTCTAATAATTGTTATTTTAACTCATAAGAAATAGTTTTGTATACCGTATACCGATTAATTAAAGTTAAAAAAAACGAACAAACGAATTACTTATAGGGCAAGGGGGCGCCAAATATTTGCTTGTCACGGGACGCTTTGAGGCTTGGCGCTGCACTATCTATTGCATACATAAGAAATAAAAAATATAGGTACTACAAAAAGATGCATTCGATCTTTAGCCGAATTTTTTTATGTAAAGTTAGGGAAACTTTAAAGTAGTTCATTTTACGCGTTTTAGCCATGTTCAGTGCAAATTTGTGAAATTTTAAACGATTTCTCTTAAACTTAAAACAAAACAGTTTCACAATATTTAAAGCAACTGAAGTTTAATTTCATTTATCTGAATATAAATAGAAATGTTATAGTTGTTAAATCATTTTTAGCCGATGGTAACTCTATTGTCAGTTGTTGTCAGTTTCACGAATAAAAAATTAGAGATGTTGATGAAAAAGACGGACAATACAACCATTTCTGTAATTATATAACTGAAAATATTAATACTGAAAACCAAATTTATAATCTTAATCAAATTTGAAGCTGCCTATAATGTTTCGTTTATCACGCTCTGTTTTGTAATTAAGGATGCGTCATGTTAATCGAAAAATGATTATTAAAAATAACACATTTTATATTTCATCAACCGTTTTGAGCGTATGCGTAATCCTATGATTCCATGTAATTTACCACCACATAATACCAGGATTGTGCTTTATGAGATTTTCTTAAAAACATGTACTTAATTATTTTACTATTTTCATTTTTTAAAACTATTTTTTGTAAATAAATGGAGTACGGTTTTATTTTTTATACAGAAAGCTTTAACAGTATAAATTAAATTTTCAACCACATTTAAGACGCAACTCAAAGTCATACGAATTTTTTCTGCTACCCGCATCAGGATTTATAAACCGATTACAACAGGAAATAACCCGGAAATTAGTAGAGATTCATCCCCTACTATGCAGTTAACTTGGGGTTAGTCTGTAGAGCACTATACGGGCTCGAAATGTTAAGCTTCCTTTAATTTAGAAACTGACCGGTCAAAATGAACTGACCTTTTTACAAAATTTGTTAATAATACATAATATTGCAAAAAGAACTGAATATTTAGTTTCCAGTGATTTAATTTCAAACATCAGAGTTCAAAAATGAAAAAAAATTATTATTTCTTTAAAATGTTGAATTTGTGCAGTAATGATCTATCGGCTTAACTCAAAACATTTTTTTTATTAGGGAAAGCGTTACACAGGATCAATGGATTGGTATGAAATTGAACAAACCTTTCGTTACTGGGACATATTACTAAGTTAAGTGGTAGTTTCGTTATACTTTTGCCGTAGAACCATCAGCATCAAAACTATCCATGCGTATCTTGCAGCTGTGCGTGAAGGCTATGGTCATAATTAAACATTTAAAGGTACCATATCTTTTCTGAGAAGTTCCATCAGATTTTCCAGTTTGTAATTCATATTTGACTGTACTAACTTCAACAAGTTTTATTAATTATGATGTATGGAATTATACAAAGTAAGCTTAACAAATGTGAAGAATTACAATTAACTGAAAACCTAAGAACAGAAACATTTAGTAAAATAGCAATAAAACTCAAACCTTACATGAGAATAAACTATACGTTTACAAGTTTCTACAACCTGAATGTCTGCACCCCACTTATACTTGGGTAAAGCGCGTCCCGTGGAGTGTGGAGCCGTACAGGTATCTTTACAAAGTAACTGAAAATAAGTAGGTGAAATGCCCAATTATTGGCACTTTAAGGCTATTAGCTACATATTTTTAAAATAATTATTACACAATAATATTCGATGAAAATAGCTTATTGGAATCATTATTTTATTGTTAATCAATATTTCAATGTAAAATTTGTCTTAAATGTTTGGAAATATAAAAAAATTAAAAACACTTGATTACAGGCAAATTGTAGTTGTTGGCATGGATAACGCTAATTAATGGCACCGTTCAAATTCTAATAGTTGGCACTTCCTTAATGTTGGTACCCATTTATTGGCCCTTCAAAAATTACAACAAATGGTATGTAATGCCGGTTACATAACTGGGATTTTATAGCAACATTGGTCCGGCTTATATTGTTTGTGCAAATGAAACACAAACCCTGCTATTATATTATGTTTCAGTATATCTTCTCTTCTTTAAACACCGCCGCTAGAATTCTTCATCAGTATCTTCTAAGAATAATTTTCTTACATGGAGCAGCTATTCGTGATTGTGATAGATTCCTTTTCTTAAGTATAACGTTTTCAGTGCTTATATTCTCATCTTTGATTAAAGTTTCTACCTTCTTTAAAACGTTTTTAGGCATTTTTGTCGCTTTTCCAGTCTTTTAGTTTATTTTCTTCTTTCTTTTCTTCTTGATTTTTAATATGTTGTTTATCTTCGAGTTATTTTTTATAATCTGATGATACTATAACAAACGAGCTCCTTTCTGTTTTTCTGGTACCAGCCTGTTGAGGAGTTTTAGGTGAAGGTAAGTATTCTAGAAATTCGGCTTTATTTTGATCCTCTTTTTTTTCTAGGATTATATTCTCTAATATAACAATTTTTTGTTATTTAAAAAGTTTTACAACAATCTTTTGTTCAATATACTTCACTTTCACCAACAGTACTATCTATAGAATCGTTTAATACTACAAACATGTTTAAAGAAGTTTCACTACTAGCTTTTTGAAGAACTTCTCCTTCGTCACGAGTACAATCTACAGCATCATCAATTAATATAGGCATGTTTAAAATTTCATCTTCTTTAAAATTTATATCTTTATTTATTTCTTCCACATCAATTTCAAGTGTGTTATTATTAATAATACTTTGAGGTTTAACATGGAAGTAAATCCTTTCTAAAATGCTGATGTATTTACATCTCTCCTTATCAATGTCGTTTTGTCCAGTTTCAAGTTGTTTGATAGTTTCTTTATCTATCATGTCACAAAAGACTTTGTAATTGAAGAATTCAGCTTCTTTTGGATTTGACAATTCCATGTCTTCATCATAAGAAGTTGTAGGTTGGTTATAATATTTTCCAAGGCATTTGGAAAAATCGATAGCTTCCTTATTCCATGGCCATAAACCACAAGCTCGGAAACCTCTAATTGTAGCGTCAACTTTGAGATTACTGATCGACTTTTTTAATATCGGGGCAAAATGTTGTTTTCAAAACCGGCAAAATAGGTTTTCCTTTCTCCATTAAATCATAGCGTTCTTCCAAAATATTTTAAGTGGCTTGAAGCAGGATACGTCTGCCGGTTGAAGTATTCGCGTAGAATTTGGATAAAGAGCTATTAAAATAATTTTTAATTCTGTGCATAATCTACTCAGGTCGTAGGTAAGATGTGTTCTATGCCCATCGACGAAAAGAATTAAAGGAAAAATTACTTTCTGCTCAATAAGTTTTTTGTGAAATTTCTCTTTAATGTAATCAATAAAGATCTCGGCCTTCATCCACCCATTCTCACTCATGCCTATTCCCCATGAATCTGGAATACTTTGAGCAATTGCTTTATTAAGTCTTTTGTTAGGAATATGATCATCGGGTATTATCATACCAGATGCCAAAGCTAAACATAACTGTTAGATTTTGTTTAGCAGGACCTCTATCTACTTCGTATAAGTTTCGTCTCCATTGAATACTCTACTAGGATCTTCCAAAATGGAAAAGTACCCTTTTGATTTAAGGTAGCTCTCAATTTACAAACCATTTCTTTATATCGTTTCTGATACATTTGGATCCGCATTACAGCCTCGTGTACGTTATGTAAATTTAATCATTTAGAAATGATCTATACCAATGCTCGCCTGTAATAGATACCAAAATATTTACATTTAATTAGCAATGTATTACCGGCATATTTCTTTGAAAGGATTATTTCTTTTGTGCATCCAGAAATCGTTTGACTGAGAGTTGCACGTGTATTTTCCTTCTTGGAAATCCCTTCCGTTGGTTTTCAATATCAATTCCGACATCCCTTCTTTTCTTTTGTTAAAATAGTATTTGGTCCATGTCTTGTTTTGATAAATTTTGGACCCAATCTAAATTGTAAGGTAGATCTTGGAATCCCATAGCGTTTTGAAACTGATTTTTTGATTCCCCATTTTAATATCTAAAAGAGCTTTTTGCATGACATCTCGTCATAAGGTTTAGCTCAATTTGTGTTTTAGATTTGATCTTAGGCATCTAGCGAAAACAAAGGTTTTAGGTATAAGATATTTTTAAACAGAATTCCATTAAAACCGCATGTCAATTTTAAGCTTTAAATTAACTAAACTCTTATTTTCTAAACATTTTAATTCTAATACAACGACAAAAGACCTAACTAGAAGCATGCCAATAATTAGTTTCTATATTTCGTAATCTCTTCCAATCGTTGGCATAATGTGTCAATTATTGGAAATATTACGATTTCAAATAGTTATTGGCACCCTATTAATTTCTAAATTTCTTAAGTTACATTCCCATAACCTAGTATTTTTCTGTTGAAAATATCACTTTTAACGTAAAAATACTTAAAAATACGATCTCTACGGCATTTGACTTGTAAACCGACAGTAACTGAACTAGCATCTCTTACCTTTTTGCTAATTTGTGAATCTGTCTGAATTACTGGTACAAATAATCACACACAACAATACAATCTTGACACGTGTAGCACAAACAAACTAACAACTTCGTCATGCATTTATGCTGACCACGACATATTTCACTATTTTTTTCCTTGGCGGCAATTTTAAATATATGTTAATATTACAAAAATATGGCAACTATTGGTTGGGGGCCAACCTTTGGGTATTTCACCCTACTTATTACTGATTACATCTTGGAAATAAAAATTGTGTAACGTATAAAATGAATTGATAATCATCTCTTATGCATCAAACAATAAACAAAACATTTCTACTACAACCACTGAACTGCAATTATACTGGAACGCGCGCTCCGTCCGATAGCCCAATCCGGGAGAGAGGGCCGCAAGGGATATCTCTGTCCTACTCTAAAGCGTACGATCATGCGTAGAGCAGTCGATTGTTATGTAACGTTTGAAAAGGATTTCACGTTTTAAATACTTTAATGATGAATGTCAATGCTAATTTGTTAATAACATGGGCATTTACAAATATCCACTAAAACCCATTTTACCTACTGTTATACTCAGTCATTTTACAAAAAAAATGAACTATAAAAATAATTGCAAGGTATACTCAATGGTATGCGTTAAACTTCGGATTTTTACTAACCATAAAAGATGTAAGGTACATTTTATAAATTTAACCTAATTACATGTGTTCGCATAATACATTCTGGATTATCGGTATGTATAAAAATTATAATCAATGTGTACAGATGTATAAAAAATATAATCGTAAGAAACAAACATGATCACAGCAATTATATAAGACAGTGTATAAATGCAACAAACAATAAGCAGTATTACTATACTGCTTATTGTTTGTTGCATTATACTATCTTATAATTAAAGTATTACTATACTGCTTATTGTTTTTTGCATTTATACACTGTCTTATATAATTGCTGTAATCACGTTTGTTTCTTACGATTATATTTTTATACATCTGTACACATTGATTATAATTTTATACATACCGTTAATGCAGAATGTATTATGCACATGTAATTAGGTTTAATTTATTATTAACACTTTCACTGCGTTACATGCACCGAGTGCATGTAAAGCGTATTACTTCTGTGCGTAACCAAACAGAAATTATTACTTCAGTGCGAAATCCGTAAGTTGTTTAATTGTTAGCCAATTTTAATGATTTAGGTAGCAAATTATAGCATTTGAAATTCTGCAATGCAATATTAGTCTTAAACATTATATATACTAGGGTGCATGTAACACACAGAAGTAATAGAATGTTAGTTCAGTGCGTTACCTACACCCAGTGCATGTATCACCGCGTGGAAATTTTAACCTAGAATTTGCAGTTAGTTTACGTTATAAGATAGTACAGTGCGTTTATTAGAAAATAAGTTGTTGTTTGGATAGGAAAGTGCTATTTTTATTAGAAAATGAATAACAGAACGAGGAAAATTTTGGATTTGACCCTTAATACCAAAGAAAAAAACGAAATCGGAAGTCAATATATTATTGATGCCAATGATATGCAAATATTGAACAATCAAATTCTAACAAACCTGGGTGTTCTGGAATGCAACGTTATTCTCACATTCAAAATCGTACAGCATATTACACTGACTATCAGTCTGAAGATTGTACAAACGATTTTGAACTCCTGCTGACTTGGACGTTGTCAAAGAAGACTTAAGCCATCTAGGGCCAGAACTAAAACCAATTGATGTACTGAGACTTTTTTAACGGACGATATACTGGAATTGATTGTTAGTGAAACTAACGAGTTTGAAAATTTTCATATTCAACAAGGATTCAGAAGAAAGTCAAGAATCCGATTTTGGACAGATACTGCAAGTCAGAAATATTAACTTTTTGGTATTATTATTGTAATGGGATTAAATACAGTTCCACACATTAACATGTACTGGTCAAAAGACCTTGCTTACCGAAATGAATTTATTGTAAAGAATATGAAGCGAGACAGATTTCTGTTATTATTAAAATTCATTCATTTTGCTAGGAATGAATTTGCTGACACAAATAACAAGTTGTATAAAATTGAACCATTAGTTAATTTGTTATTACGAAATTACCAAAAAATTGTTACTCCAGGCAGAACTGTTGTAATTGATGAATCCATGGTTCCGTTTAGGGGACGAGTACATTTTAGGCAGTATATTAAAAATAAAACCCACAAATATGGTATTAAGTTGTACAAATTATGTTCAGTAAATGGCTAACAATATAATAATATATAGTGGAAAAGCTGATAACCCAAACTCAAAAATTGACTTGCCTCATTGTGAAAAAGTTATCATGGATCTGTTAAAACCTTTTAAGGAAAAACAGGCAGGATATTATTTGCCGACAGTTTCTATTCAAGTATTAATGTTTCTGTAAAATTATACGATCTGAAAATTGTAACGTTATCTTAATTAATTTGGTCACATTTCTAGGATCGCTATTCTATGGAATAAATTGTTTTCATTTTCTTTACTGTCGGATAACGTTTGCAGTCTACTTGATTCTCATTGGTGTATTGCGTTCGTTAATCTCGAACCCTTGTTTCCGCTTTTAGTTTCGTTTTTTGTTTTCTGTTTCCGTGGTTGCAAGGATACACACACAGAAAAAAAGTGAGTTGGATATTTTTTGCTTCACTTGAACCGCGATTCATTGACATGATTTTCTAATTAAAAATAAAACGGATATTTTCCGGATTTCTCGATCAATGAATAATTAATTTTGTGCCGAACCTGATGCTAGTTCGCGTCACTTAAGTTACGTGATAATTATTACGGTTTTAAGCGTTCAAGAGTGTTGTGTTTCTCCTTATCTAATTCTAACGCTTGTGGTTACCAGCTTACAAGGTCAGTAATTTTGTGAATCATTCCGTCATTTAATGTTATATTTTCTTTCGTAGCGTTTTCTTTCCTTTTCGTTTTCGCTTATTTTCTCCCTCTACGTATATTACCTACCCACTACCACTTCGAGTTGATTCAGCGTCGTCAATAGAAAAATAACACCGCTGCCATTTTGAATTTTTCTTGACTGAAGAAATTCTAATTTAATGATTTATAAAGAAAACTACTGTCTGCTCACACGAATTTACCTAGTAATTGTTTACTTTTAATATTAGATAACTTGCCTAGCTAAAATTTAGTCATTTCAATAAATTATTATCTTACTTTTATAGTCTTAATTTATACGTGAAAATTTCACTGTCACTATTTGCTTATTTGATTTCTTTCTAAATTCATAATTTTGTTTAAGTTTCAATTATTTATCAATATTGTAAACCACTTTACCTTTAACTATGTGTTTGCCTATTGTAACCTAATTTATTAGTGTACCTTCAGTATTCGAATTTGTTGTCAATCAATTAATTAATGTATCCATTTTCTAGGGCCAACCTATTGTTTAAGGTCCGAATTATTATTGTTCTCTTTTCCATTTAGCTTCTGTAATTTCGGACGTTACTTGCACAAGGAAACGACACCGGAAAGAAGTTATTTTCAGGTGAGATTATTGATATACTTGATCGCTTGTTTACTTGGGTAAACCGAATTCCAAAACTTTGTAAGATTAACGTAACTAATATCACTTTTCCTCCTTTTTTTGTTGCTCGAGGATTAATTTAAGGTAATTTGGATCAATCATTCAATGTTATATTAAAATAATATTTATTTCCTTTTTATTAATCAATCCTTACGGGTATCTCTATTACTTGTTAAATTTATGTTACCATTTAGACCATTTATCTGTTTTTGATGGCGATTATAATTTTGTGACCCCATTGTGTCTATTTATTCATAATTTTTCTATGATTTATTTAGTTTTCGTACTTCGAACTAAGGTAAATTACAAATATAACTATCTTGGAAGTACGTGGCGTCCATTTTTCCTGATTATTATTTTATTTTATTTCTGTATATAATATTATGTATAATTATTTAACTGTATTAACTCACCCCAATACCTACTAGCACTGAACCACCGAGCCTTGGCTTTATAAATTTTGTTACCAATTAAAGTTACCGTAACAAAATCCTTTACTGTGGTACATTACGGGTAAATAGAAGAGTACCAAAAACTTTTTCAAGAAAAATGAAAAAGGAGAAATAGAAGGAAGGCGGCAAGGAAAAGTAAAAATCATAAAATGGGTAGACAAAAGGCCAGTTTTAATGCTTACCACAGTTCCGGAACACGACATTATTTTAAAAGAGACTGGTAAGTGATTGTTACTATTTAATGCAAATAAATATATGAACTTTGCTTTATTTCAGGCAAAAAAATCGTAAGAATGAGAATATCATGAAACCAACTTGTGTATTAGATTACAATAAAGCCAAAAATGTTGATTTCAGCGATCAAATGGCATCTTACCACTGTGTTTTAAGAAATGGTCTAAAATGGCATAGGTAAGTTGTAAAAATAATAATCTATTAATATTTTGTCTGTACTACATTTAAAGCAGTGTACATTCTGACCAGTAGTAAAAGATTAATGTGAATTCCTACAAATGAAGGATTAAATTGCTTATTGATTGCTATTTTCCATAATCACATTTCTTTAAGGACTTTATTTTATGTTCAGAAAAGTATCATTTGAGCTTCTTTTGGAACCAATATTGTTAACTCTTGGATCATATACAACAAGTTTTCAAGTACAAAATTAACGGTTGCTGAGTTTAGAAGAAGATTAGCAGATGATCTGATAGCAATACCTAACAACGACAATACAAATGATGTCCAACAACCTCCAAAAAAGAGAGTCCACACATTTATAAAACCGGATGGTCCAGGTAGAAAAAAGAAAAAGGTGTGCGTCAGTTGTTACAAAACGCTTCGTATAACATTTTCAAGTAGGGAATCTGACCGAAAAGTTCAGAGTTACCTCTTTTTGTCAAGACTGTCCAAATACACCAGGATTTTGTTTATCCTGTTTTAACAAATTCCATGTTTAACTTTAAAGTATTATCTAATAATTATGTTGTTTATTAAAATGTTTTAATTTGTTTTACGCTAAACAATAAATGGGTTTTCTTCGTACGCTATACATTTTTATGTATAACCTTCAAAATTTCACCTCCATTTATATGCGTTACATATACCGAATGTAGGTAGCAGCCAACTTAATACAGTTTATGCCTTTGTTATTACAGGAAACCTATAAAATTCTTACAAAATTTACTCTGTCGTCCACTAGATGTAGGTAACAACATGGATGCTACATATACCCGGGTGTATGTAACGCACCTAAATAATAATCTGATACATGCACTGGGGTACATGTAAAGCATAGAAATCAAAACCAAATTTTCCACAACGCAGTGAAAGTGTTTTAATTATTGAAATTTACTAATTTCAATAATTAATAAATAATAATTGCCGATTTGAAGTTGCATTTTGGTTAGTTTGTTTTGGAGTAACGTGTTTTAACAATGTCTGTACTATCGCGCGGCACGCAAGGCGTTACAAAAGGACAGGAGTGACCCTTGTGTGCTATCTCTCGCCTCGCGGCTTTCCACGACACAGATGCCCTAGCGCGTTTCAGTTCATTGTCTACAACCGATGGGTGTCGTATATCTCAATTCCATTGTTTTGGTAGTTTTTAAAGATATCTTTGTTTTTATTGAACATTTTTGAAAACTTAGCTCAAGGTAAGCTTTTATTTATATTTAATAAAATTAAAATAATTTTAATTACATATTTACCTTTGAATTTATTCGTTCATAACAAAAACTTATAATAATAGAAGTTCGCAGTATTTATATTCACGCACTACTTTATTGATCTAGATTTCATGGCAAAATGGAAAATTTGTTTTCGACTTTCGTTCCCGTTCCCCAAATCGTTGGGTTGCAACATTTGGTTCAGTGTTATGGTAGCTGCGATCTTCAGATCTGTCAATACTGGATTACTTCATATGGGGTTTTGTGAAAACATAATTTATTAAAACTGTGATAATACCGAACGTGATGTTGCAAACCAACGATTTATAATTTTGAAAAGACAACTATGATTCCAATTTCAAAAATGCAAGTTTATATTTTACCCAAAAACCGCACACTTGAAAAATTCTAATCACGCCACTGAATTCGAAACTTCAATAGATAAGTACCGTTGACGAAATATATCAGTATACTAGTATTAAGTGAGGTATAAGGCCTTGAAAAAGTGTAGAAATATCGACGTTTGGCTATAAGTCGGAAACAAAAGAAGATACTAAATTTTCGATTCTGCCATGAAATCTAGATCAACAAAATAGTACGTGGATGTAAAAACTTCTACCATTGATAATAACAAAGATATGTTTAACCCAGGAACTTAACTAATAAAATATCGACATTTACATAACCCGTTATATAAAATTACGTATAGTCAGAATAAGAACAAAGTTAAACGTCATTTATTTATACATATTACAAACCTGAGATTAAATATGAAACTGAACATTATTGTTTAAATTTTTTAGAGATTAGAGAAAATTTAGAACACATTCTAATACCATGGCCATTATAGATATTATTTTTATAACTAATACATATCATTGTGAATTTACGATCAATAGTTGCTGGGCATTCTAGCATCTCTTTCTTTTAATTGTTGCACTTGTTTGAGCGAATGGCAGACCAGAGATATCAATAAATCTACTTGACACTCCGCCACTACGCCGTAGGTTAGTTAGTAGATCTTCTCTGAATATGTGGAATTACTAGTTTCTTCACTAAATTTTCAAAAACAATCTCCGTTTGTGAGTCATTCCTATGTTATAGTCTGGATGTTCTTTCTTAAAGACTATATATGTCATATATAAGTCTATATTTTCCAATTTACTTAGCGTATATTGAACGAATCTGCATATACCTCTAAACCCAACGAATTGTTCATTAATAGTTACATTAGTATCTGGTATGAGGTTTTGCATTGCTAAATAAATAAATCCTAAACGTAGGACGCCATTGATAACACCGGTTTCTAAACACGCATTCCAGGTTCTCCTGTCGTCAAATCTGAAAATCTTCCGTATTTCTTCAAAGCGAAATATGAACATTGTGGCTCGGTATATAGGATAGGCAGATTCACTACAAAATAATTCTCTCAGAACCATCAGCTTCTGTCCACTCCCGCATGAATAAGTAAACCACAGATTGCAAGAAATTCTTTAACAGTTACATCTTTCCACGGTTTTCCTTTTGTTTCAATCACGTCTCCCTTCTAGATTAGTACAGTTCACAATTTCTTGCATAGTAACTGGAATTACAAATAAATAAAACGCTTCGTTTGGTGTTGCAGCCATATGTTTTCTTGCGAGTCCGGGCCACGCCGAATAATGTGTAGTTAAATTTTTTTTTCTTGGGTTTCAAGCCCCAGTTTAGACCATTTGGAGAAATGCAACTATTCGTTGAAGAATTACCGATATCGTCAACATCACCCTCTGAATTATCGTCAACATCATCACAACTAGACACAAAATACTCGTCAGATACCATTTCGAAATTTGTGCCTACTGTGTCATTTTCTGCTTCCGACACATCACTTTGTTTAGAAAGCAGATCATCACTTTCAGCTGACAACTGCAACACTGTTTCTTCATAGACACGGTCACCAAATCCAACGATTTTCACACTCTTTTCTGACGCCACTTCGTGTTAAGTTTAACATGGTATGTATACGAGATGTTATATTTCATTTAGCTATATTATCTCGAAAATGTACGTTTTCATGATTTATTCTTTTTTCAAGTCGCTGGTTTTTTTTATTAATAATTTGCTTATTTTGCTTCCTAATTATAATAAATGAATTTCTAAAACCCAAATCTCACATATATATATATATATATATATATATATATATATATATATATATATAAATTATAATAATATATAGGGTGTCTAAGAGATTCTACCCACGTTCTGTGGATATCTTTATTATTATAACAGATGCAGAGTCAGATAAATTAGCAAAGTTGGGGAGAATTACATGATAATTCAAATACCGATAAGAAAATTCAACATGGTTGCCAACTTTCTAAGATATCTGAAAATAACTAAAAATCGTCCAAATCTTCAATCGGCCATATCTTTTTTAATATTCAAAATACGAAAAAGTTATAAGTAATTCTTTTTCGAGCTACAAGGCTAACATACATTTTTTTAAACGGCAACTATAGGTAGTTATGGACCCATCCGATGGCTTATTTTTTTCTGATTTCAAAAATGTATAGCTTTTTATGTTTAGTATTATTAGTTAACTCACGTTTTAAAAAAAATTGTTATTATAGTATTTACTAAACAAATGCAATGTTTGCCGTGGTGTACTGTCACAATTAAAAACAAAACTCTTCATTGGTTGACATAGTAGATATTGAATTATTTGTTGAAGCCAGTTGTAGTTTCTAAAACGTGATCAGTCTCAAGTGTACTGTAGTGGTATGACAAAAATCCCTAGTTGTTAATATTGTTGTGTTTTGCAGTTGGCTACTTTGGATTTTTAGTGTGGTTTTAGTCGTTTTAGTTTATGTCAGTTTATGTCATATTATACCTTCGTTTTTCACTTTTGTATTTTCTTGGTGCCAAAATGTTACAAAATGTATTTGCGAATATGCAACGTAGGGTGAACTTATGTTTACAATTTAATAGCGGTCATTTTGAACATATGCTTTAAAGAAAAGTGTGATAACTAATGTGTACCTAAAACATTTGTAAAAGACATTGTCATTCCATAAACATGTACTGTAAATTTTATTTAATTATAATGAAATTATAACATTTAAGTACTTAAGGTTCATTATTTTGTAATGAATATTTTATAATATGTATAATTTAATGACCTTCATACAGATTTGAAACTGATCGTAGTTTTTACTCGAACCATGCTCTAGAGTAGCTAGAACAATACAGCTTCTTACCAACCTATCAGTGGTACCAACTTAAATATTTTGATCACGTGGTATACACTTGAGATTGATCACTCTGTATTTAAATAGTGAACATTAGTTTATTAATGGCTTATTCTTCTGCAGAAAGAAATTTTTTGCTCTTACGTGTCTAACAGAGATGCTAATGCTGCTTCGGAATGATATCCTCAAACTTGTATGGAAAGAAGACAAACCGATATGAGATTATTTGCCAAACTCGAATCGAATTAAAAAAAAATATAGGGCTTTTACTAAACCTCAATATTTTAAAATTAATGTTAACACAGGTACGGAAGAACGTGTTTTAGCTTACGTCGAATTAAACCTGCTACATCTCTTCGTGAAATTGCGAACGAGTGCAACACTTCCAAAGATAAAGCCCGCGTTATTTTGAAACAAAATAACTTTAAGCCATATCATTTTCATATAGGAAATACATTGTAGGTTGAAGATTATCAGAAAAGATTACGTTTTACTACATGGTTGATTAATGAATTCTCGAAAACCATTCTTTTTACCGATGAAGCAACATTTACAAACAACGGCATCTTCAATAGAAAGAATCATATTTAATAGTCCCAAGAAAATCCTCATATTGAGAGAAGAGATCAATATGCTTTTTCAGTAAACGTTTGGTGCGGTATTATTGGTACCAAAATCCTTGGGCCGTTTTTTTATGAATACAATTTAAATTCCGAAAGATATCTAACTTTTTCACGAAACGAATTTGAAGAAATGTTGGACGACCTTCCATCGAACGTAATTCAAAATTTAAATTATTTTCAACACGACGGGGCACCAGCACACTATGGATTACTTGCGTGTAACTATTTACAGGAACGTTTTAATAATTGTATAGGAAGTTTAATAAAAGTTCAAAACGAAATTTAAAAACGATGTCAAATGTGTGTTCAGAATAATGGAGGGCATTTTCAAGCATTTCTATGATTGTGTTATCTGTTCATATTTTTTGCTGTTACTCTTCGTTGTAAGTTAAATTTATTTAGAACTGTTTTATTTTTATAATGTAGTACATTATTTCTTGTCGTTTCCACAAATTTAGTAGTAGAATATGAGCTTATTTTGTTATTTAAATGTTCACGGCACACTTTGTTTAATAAAAATTATAATTACCCTTTTTTTCAAAATTTTAATAATATTATACATACAAAGCTATACATTCTTGAAATCAGAAAAAAATAAGCCATCGATTGAGTCCATAACCACCTATAGTTGTCATTTAAAGAAATAATTCCCATTTTGTACACAATGCAATTATCCCTATTTTCAGTTTTAAAAACCTGTCAACGTATAGGATATGCACAATTCACAATAGAAACTGAACCATGAACCAGCCTTTTCACTATGTGAAGGTTATATGCACAAATCAAACCAAAAAAAAGGTTTAAAATTTGGTTCCCAAATTTAAAATATTTGGTTCTTCTTGAACAATTTTTAAAAAGTTAACCTTATGGCGAATTACGAAATTTTTGGACCGGGAATTTGAAAAAATTTCAAATCCCCAAGAAAGAAATCATTTTATGTTGGCATCCGGTGGAATTAAATGACCAAATTTTAGGGGAATTTAAAAAACCCCGAGAAGGGGAATCCCATTTGGTAAGGGAACTGGATCGGAGTTTAAAAATTGCCAAATTTCCTAATCAAACCGGTCTTGGAACTGTTTTTAAAAAAAGTGTTTAGGAAATAAATGGATAATAATGGTCCATACGGATAATTTTATTAACTGTTTTTCAAGAAAAAGATGCTTCATCTGTGAAGACTATTTTTCTTACAACTTCATCATTATCATTGAATAAATTAAATAATGCTTCATGAAAATCTGTGCGTTTAATTTTGTCGTCATTGTCAGTTGTTGGTGATTATGAAATTTGTACGACCTGTATTTAAATCGTTTTAATATTTTAAAGACCGAACTCTCTTAAATTTGAAATTCCTGTGCGATTAAACACAATTATGCTGTGGGATTGTCCTAACCATAGACAAAATGTTTAGTTCTAGTTCCTCGCAGAGGGAGTGGCTGGTTTTTACTATTTTTTTGTGAAAATTGGCGACACAGCCATCCTTATTAAATTGAGTATCGATGTTATGGATGGTTGAAATAGATGGGATATGTGCCTCAGGGTATTGTACGGCAAATAAGTCCCGCACTCTTCTCAAACTATTGCTACTTTTGGTCCAATTTGAAATTTGTATTTTCACTTCAGTGGGAAGCATTTTGTAAATTAAACTGTAGGGCGGAATTTTTTTTAAATATGTGACAGTTGTCTATTTTACCTACTACTCATTTTAACTACTGCAATACGTTTTTTTCAAAACTGATCATAGGGATAATTACATTGTGTACAAAAACGTATGTTCTTGTACACAATGTAATTACATATTCATTCTTTCATTTTACCTGGTACGGTGAACTTGCGCGCATCAAATCTATTGTTTTTTCACTTTACTTTGGGTGATTAGTGATAGTTTGCGAAAGGCGAGTATTACATACAAAAAGACGATTTTGGAGGTAAAAGAATTGTAATGGTGGAATTGTAGGCAATAATTTCCTGTATTATTTTACCATATATACAATAAGTAGATATCCTGACCTTTGACCCGTATATTTTATTTACATTTATATAAAATTATCATCGAAATAGATAAATTTACTCGTATAATAGGAAGAAATATTAAATTTTGAATTGAGGGCGTAAAATCCGGCGACCGCGGCTGTAGGGGTCGTCAGACTATCGCGAAATATCATGTTAGTACAACAACCAGTACCAGGAATTAACCAAAATAATGGTGTTATCTTAACACCTACAATGCCACCAAATCAACAGGTGCCAGATAATGGAATACTTATCAACAATCTGCAAATGCAGCTACAACAGGCCATGAACGAGATCAACCAACTAAAAATGCAATAAGTTCATTACAGGCACAGAACGAGAAACTGTTACAGTTAAATGCAAGAAGAAGTCAGAAAGGAAAACCAGCCCAGCAAACACAGACGAAGAAGATAATCTCTAGCCCGAGAAACAGATTGGCTTTTAGCCAAATCCAAAAATAAAAAAGCGTATGGCGACTGAATCGCCAGAGAAACCAGAAAGCAGCCAAGCCAAAACTAAAAAAAACTGAAAAACCATAAAACCACCACCGATCATAATAAGCAACGTAAAAATTATGACGAGATCAAAAATAAACTAAAATTAATAAATTCAACTGCAACACCAGTATGTTGAAAATAAACAGATCAAAGTGAATGTTACTACTGACACGGAATACAGGAATTAACGACATTGATAAATAAAAGAATTAGAATGGCACACCTATGAGAATAAAGCCACTAGAACCATACGCGTTATGGCAAAAACCTGCACCCTTCTTGCGACGCAAATATAGGGAAGGAATTAATAGAAAAAGGTTATCAACTAAAAGGAATAACGCAGAAACTTAAAAAGACAACAGTGAAAAGAACGAAATATACTCGACTGCCGTTATATTTCTGGAGTTTGAAAACACTGAAGACATAAACAAAATATTTGAAATCGGTATTTAAATCACAGAAGGTTAAAATCGAAGCGATAAAAGCAATAAATTTACCGCAATGTAAAGATGCCAAAGATACGGGCACACCGAAGATTCTGCAGACACACTCCCACCTGCGTAAAGTGCGCAGGAGAACATTGGACAGCGGACTGCAAGAAAGAAAAGACAGCCCTCAAAATGCCAAACTGCTCTGGGCCCATCCTGCCAGCTACAGGGGATGCGTAGTGTTTAAAAAACAAAAAAGAAGAATAACACCCTAAAGACCAAGGTACAACGACACCTCAACCAAGGACTTTCGATTCTAACAAAACTAAATCTGGGTATCATATGGAAACAGCACAAAATCAAAAGAAAACCAATCTTTTACAGGCAAAACTGAACGGTCCATAATGAAAATGTTGCAGGATATGATGAAATCTATAAATCAAGTAAACAACCGACTTGATAAGCTAGAAGCCAGAAACACTGGTGCCATCCCAAGCAGAAATAAACTCATGGACCAAAGAGACCTACAATTGCCATATGGAATGCCAACGGCGTTCTTGTCAAAAACACTCCTTAGAATTTTCCTCAACCTCCAGAACATAGATGTATGTCTCATATCAGAGAACATATGACAACCCAAAGTTATTTAAAATAAGTGATACAAAAAACCATAAACCATCCAGTTAATCGGCAAAAGGTGGAATGCCGTTGTCATCAAGGAATCCATCAACCACTCTGAGGAATGTCATCTACAACGTGCTGATATGCAACTTACGTGGTAGGGATCAAGTCCATCAAACAAACGCTCACAGTTGGAGCAGTTTACTTACCCAGGCACAATCTTAAGCAACAAGATTATAAAATTCTTTCAACACCCAGGCGAAAGGTTCATCATTGGTGGAGACTTAAACGCCAAAATGTTGACTGGGGTTCACGCCTAACCACCACCAAGGGCAGCGAACTAAAAAAGCCGTTCAAGAAAGAGGATGCAATTATCATACCACAGGTAAGCCTACATATTGGCCAACCGACATCAATAAAATACCAGATTGTTGGACTTTTCATATGAAAAGTTTCACCAAACTTTATGGAGCTCGAGGAAAACTTGACCTAAATCTGATCATTCAGCAGTAATTTGACATTGGTGGAAGATAATAAAAAGGAAACTCGACCAGCACTAGTGAACAAAACCACAGATTGGGAAAGTTTTAAAATAGACTTAGAGAAAAATATCAACTTGCGCATTAGCCTAAAAACAAACGAGGAACTAAAATAATCGAAAACTTTACCAAACTCTACAGATAACAGCATACAATAATACAAGGGAAGTCACGTACAAAACCAAAGGTACAAACTACCCAATAGAAATCAGACAATTAGTCAAGGGAAGAGGAAAGCCAGAAGGAAATGGCAACACTCGCGAGACCCTTCAGACAAGACCATTCTAACAATAAAACACAACAGCTCA
>JARFJB010001920.1:790000-850000 GCA_036346205.1 Vesta saturnalis
TTTTCAGTCAAATTTTAACAAGATAATCAAATTGTTTCTGTCTTTGGCAAGGTAACAGTTTTTATAATATGTATATGTGTTAGGTTACTAAGTATCTGTATAACTTTATATGATTTTAATTTTTCTGTATTTTATGTAAGTAAAGCATTATTTTAAAAGTTAAACAGGTTTTGATATAATTTTTAAATATAATACGATATAAATGTTATGTTATTTAATTATATTAAACAAATTAACAATATTTTAAATTTAAAAGATAGCCGTAAGTTAACTATTAATACTCCTAACATGTTTATAACGGCAAGAAATGTTGCCTTAAAAAATATCACAAAAAAATTATAACATATGGAAAATTTTATATATAAATATATAAAAATATATTAAACATTTTACTTGAATATTCTATTTTTTAACTTACACATCATTGGCAATAAATTCAAAATAAAACAGGACTCCTTCCTCCACCTGAGTAATAATGAACATATTGGCAACGTTGCGTTTAGTTCCTTCGAGTTTGTAGATGGCGCCTTATTGCTTTAAAATAACATCGTCAAGATAGTTATCTATGGGTTTAGTCTAGGGACACGTCTTTGTGATAAATTCATTTGCTATTGTGACAGCAATTACTTGAGTTTAAAACTTAATTCTATTGAGTAGTTTATTGTAATAGAAATTGTGTTGATTGTTAATTCAAAATTTTTATTTATAACGGATTATTCATTTGAAAAATTTCTAAAGCGGCAGGTAAAACTACCAAGAACCCAGTGCTCAAAGTATAGATCGCCTTATTCGTGAGGGTGCAGTCCTAGTAGCTGCTGATGCTAGGTACCACTAAAGTTGCCACCAAAAATTGTACTCATTACCGCGATATTTAGATGAGGGGCCATTAATACGAATTAATCTGCCGGAAGCTATGGAAACTATTTATTCGTACCTGCAAGAAAACAGAGATGAGTGCCAATTCTCGCATCAAGAACCAATGTAGCATATTTCAAGTGAGTACGTTTCAGACATAAGAACGGCCAAAGCTCATTTCATCAAACATTACGGTGACAAAATTTAAATAACAGAAGTTGGCCGAGGCGATATAACAGTGCTATGCCTCAAAGATATCGGACAAGCGATTCTGTACCGAGGAAAGAAAGGCCAACGTACGGGAGGAGAGGTTGCGAGTAATGAAAGCTGCGGAACTAATCTGTTTAGTAGATATTCGCGACACCTTTCAGTACCCTCTACCTGATGCTTTATTGCAAGATATTGAATTACCAATTCCTGAAACGGTACAAAGGATTTTTGAAATTATAATAGTAAAACACAAACTGAACTAAACTAAAACACGAACCAATTTGGGGGGGGGGGGGGGGTGACAAGTGTTGGTTACCGAAAATAGGTTCCAATAACCTGGTGAACCTCTGTGAAGTTCTGGGTTTTCCATGCAATGACAGTGAGTCAATTCGTCCTGAAAGCAATTGGGCGGGTAGAAGCTTCGCCAGAAATTGAAAAAGACGCATTTATTCAAATTGTTTTGGATAACGCAGATGTTAATGTCACCACGGAGATAGTACATTTCATGAAATGGGGAGAATCATGTGCCTCACACCATGCTCTGCTGTATTGCCGGACAAAGAAATCCCTCGCCAGAAGACTTGTATGCCTGCTGACACGATCAGTTCTTTTGGAACCATTCTACTGAAATCCTGCGCAGTGTGAAAGAAGGCTGGCCTGTCTTCAATACCAATTACTGACTTACAAGGTGCCACCCAGCTGGCGAGTGACATACAACCATCAGCGCCGGATCTCTTGTGGTTGTATGGAGAATATTAGAAGCGGTTGGAGAATCAAGCAAGAGAATAGCAGGTCATTTTCAACAGGTTTACTTCGTAACATTTGATGAACCTCTCTTTTGAAAAGCTTGAGATATTATTAGCCTGTACCCTTAATTGCAGAATGTAACGGTGAGGCTCGGTGTATTTCACCTCCTTGTGTCCTTCCTCAGCTGTATGTGTGGAGTCATGGATGGCAGTGGTTTGAAGGAGCTGTTCACAGCAATTTACGACGATAGCGGTCTTGAGATGGTCATGCTTATTCGAGGCCCGTAAAGGCATACGAACTGATCAATCTCGTATTAGCTGAAATGGTAATGAGTGAGATAGATTTCACCAATAGTGAACGTGTTGAAGTGGAAACGAGATTTTTCTTGCCAGCGAGAATGAGGTTTTTCAACTCGTGAGTGTCAAGTTCAGAGCTGCATTGGAAAAGAGTGAACACAATGGATCCACATCCAACATATCGTGGAAATATTATCGAATGACTGCTCTCATGAAGCAATTTATCCAGGCGGAGCGAATGGGAGACTGGGAGCCTCAGTTAGAATGTGTTAGCAAGATTCTGGTCTGGTTTGTAGACAGATTTGACAATAGAGCAAGTAGTGATGAGGTCCATGAAAATCCAGGGTAGTCGAGTAATATCAAGCAGTGTGCTTCCCACTGGACAGTAGGGATGGTTTCCATGTTCAACATTTGCTAAGAGCTGGAACGTTTCACTGAAACTGCATCAGAACAGCACGTTGATATGAGTGCATCCCAAATTGTGAAAGACTGCAGACACCGAAAAATTGAAGATATGGTTCTGCATCCTCCATCCATTCCCAGTCACTGATCACCTAGTTTCCATCCACAGTGGAATCACTTGGCACAAGAACTGGGAGCTGAGGGAGTGAAATAAATTTTTGGTAATACCTTTGGTAACGTGACCTGTAAACGAAACCTTGGCATCAGTCACCACCTTAGTGAAAATGTTTAACAAGAGAGTCGATGTTGATCGCCTTATCATATTGCAAGGGTCTGCGTCACAAAACAATCAAATCAACAATTGAAGCAGAATTTCACGTATAGGCTAGCACCGTATCCCTTGTCTTTGTTTACTGAAGAAGGAATGCGCAAGGGCACAAAATCTTCCTTCTACCCAGCACTTATACCGCTCACTGAAAACATCATCCCAGGGAATAGAGCGTTCACAGGGGTCGATGGTGGTTACCTCCTGCACAACGTGATCTAGTATCGAAATAGTTCAGTCAGAGCCATTGTGGCGGGATACATCAGCTATGTTTACAAACACTTTCGTAAAAAATGTAGCTGTGGTTTTTGATAGATACCCAGAATATGCAGCTATGAGTAGCACTAAATCAGCTGAACGCCCGCGACGCTATGCTTCTCTCTCATGCAGTGACAGTTTGTTTGATGAATCAACTACCATCAAAGTGCCTCAAGCAAAACTGCTCTCAAATGAAACTAACAAACGCCGATTGATCACTGTGATACATACTAAATTTGAGAGGCAAGATATCTAGATACATCAATCTCAAAAAGTTGCCGATACTGATGTTGTGAAACCTGCTCTCTCCAAGAGCGCATCGTTCAATCAAGATTTGCTCCCGCACGCCATGTGTGGGTGTGACATCACATCTGCACTTTTCTGGCAGGGCAAGGTGAAGTGGTACAACATCTTAAAAAACCCTGAGTGGACAGATCTCGCCAGCATTTTCCTTGATCCAAACTCCAACCAAGAAGAAGTAGGAAATGCTGGCGAGGAGACCTTGATGAACCTCTACGGAAGAGATGAGGGAACGCTGAACACCCTGCGATACTCAGCATTTGTAAAATTGGAAGCTACGACCGAAGTCAACCTTGGCCGCCTCCCCACAGCACAAGGGCTGCAAAATATCATTCGTGCAGGACCTACCATCAGGTGCAAAAATGGCTAGGGGTTTATAAAAACACGTGTGACTGGGCCACAAGCAATCAAGGTCTCACGCCCGCCACAATATGCACGCTTCTCATGCCCTGCTTAGAGTGGAGGCTTACAAATGCAAAAAAATGGTGCTTAGGGTCGTGCACTTGCAGAAATGCAGCCTTTATCATATGCTTCTTTTGCGAAAATCCAAATTGCAGCAAGGTCACCCCTATCGTTCTGGACAAGGAGGACGAGGATATGTACAATCCAACACCATGTGACGACTCGCCTCTACCTCCAAGAAACGTTGCCCCCCCCCTCCATTGATCCAGTCCGTATTTGTGGTTGACTGTTTAAATAGTATTTTATATTTATGTTTACGTTGTTTATTTTATGTTCACGTTTATTGGTTTACTGTATGTTTATTTTATCCATGTTACATCTGAAAGGTCAAATCCACATTTTTTTAAATAACTACATGCCAACATTATTCAGTGGAATGTTTGCATGAAGAATCCGAAATCTGATATATTACTATTTTTTATTTTTGTGGAAACTTGTTACGAAACTATAATTTCCGTTACCGAACAACCGTATAAATTGTTAAATAGCGATGTATTAACCGCCCGGTATACTTGTGATTTTCATTATAATTCATAAATTCACAATTTTAATATATAAACATTTCCCATTTCACATAAAAATATTTTAGGTTCAAAAGACGAGTTTTCTTATCAAATACGCCAAACGCGATATGTTTTGGACTATTCAAAACTTGAATAAAATTATTGTTAATACGAGTTTTGTGAAGTGAGTGCGTGTGCATGCCCTGATCTATTTGAGTAAGTTACTGATTATAAATATTAATTTAATTTACCTACTACTGTCGATGTGTTGATCAATTACCGTCCGCTATTTTTTTACATAAGATACAAATAGTAAATCTTGTATTAGTAGATATTTAACGTACGGGAAATATATTTAACTAACATTGTATTTGCATGTGTGCAATTATCCGATAAGATCAGGAATTTTATTATTTACTTTATTGTTTCAAGGTTTCCGTCACCGATTACACTTTAAATTTTGAAATGTAGTGTAAGCATTTACATAGACGCGATTTCTATTTTCTAGCTCAGCTGGTTAAATTTAGTGTAATCCGGATTATTTTTTCTTTTATGTTAGCCTTAAAAGAATAAATTTCTCGATAATTTTTGTTTTATATAGCCGCCTTTATTAGTGCCGGACAAACACATTGTGCTTATATATTCTTTTTGGAATTTAGTTGTAGTTTTTTGTCACAAGCCGATACCCGTGTAGATACCGGGTGATACAAATATTGCACCTACTATACTTATTGATTCAATATCGATTAACATAATTTTTATTAGCAGCAAGTAGCCGATTATTAATTACCAATATTCTTTTCTGATTTTGTTGTATAATTTTGGATCTTGTACGATCTGTTATTTAAGGTGTCAGAATATAACATTTATTTTAATTAAACAGATAGGCCGTCAGTCAGAATATATACATATATATATATATATATATATATATATATATATATATATATATATATATATATATATATATATATATATATATATATATATATATATATATATATATATATATATATATATATATATATATATATATATATATATATATATATATATATATATATATATATATATATATATATATATTGGGATGTTGACGACTTACAAGTTTGTGAGGGAAATAATATGTTGTATATTTATTTATTGTTAATATAAATTTTTAATGATGAAATATGGTTGAAATATTATTGTTTAAATCTTTTTATTATTATAGTTTGTTTTGTGCATCGGACTAGCTCAGAATCTCATATCGGGATAGAGTTCAGGGAATTTAGTTGAAGTTAAAAATTTTGTATCTGTAAATGTGTATAAGAAATATCCTATATGTAATTGAATTGAAAGTATGAAAGTAATTCTGAATATAATTTGCTATCCAACGCATGCGTTGTAATGAACTTAAGTGAAAGAAGTAACTGTCAAAGATGTCAAATGATTAATTTAGAAAATTTAATGTTTGGATCCAAAATAAAATTTAGAAAAAGAAAAGAAATTAATATCTTTACAGGTGTTTACACAAGTAAATATTTAAAATTCTTAACCACAAACATATATGTAACAAATATAAATTGCAGGAAAATATCAATGAATATTCACAACAAGTAGGGTTGTTAAAATTTAACTCATATATACAGTCCTCCCGGTAGAATGATGTCTTCGGATACTTCAACTGGATGCAGGCAAAGTCCACTCGGTTATAGTTGTTACCAATACCCAAAACTGCTATCTCGGTTCTCGGTTGTCGAAGACACCAACTTCCAAACTTGAAGATGTTTTCTCCAAAAACGGCAAACTCCAACCACTTATTTATTACGGTAACTTTTTATTTAAATGATTTTACAGCTTAATGAGTGATATCGTTTAAAATATATGTTTAAATATCCAAGATTTTTGTTGATAACACTTTTTACTTTTAGCTACCGATTATAATTTTTATTTAAAAGGAATTGTCCGAAGAAATAAAACAAACTTTGACCAAATAAAAATGGGTTTTAATTTGGTAAACAAGAATTATTTTAAATTGGAAAACACGAAAACAAATCTTCACAAAATCGTAACATCAATTAATCGAACAAAATTATTTTTTTAAAAACGACAGGTATCGGAGACCGAATTATTTATTTCAAACCGTCGATACAAAAACAAGTGCTCTCGAAATTATTCCTCGAAACGTAAAACTTCTTGACGAAATTAAATTAGGTTATGTACTCACAAATTTCACAACACTGTTTTAACCTTTTACACTTTTGAACAAATTCTAGAGAGAGAGAGTGATTTCCTGAGCGCTTGCTTTTATATGTTTCTGGTTGTTACAAAAAATTCATTTTTTTTACAGCCATATTGCAAAAGTAACTATGGATATGATTGGTGGATCAAAATTACAAATTGTACACAAATGGAAATTTGGCCGTAACTTTCTTATACATGATCGGAATTGAAAATTAAAAACGGAAATGAAAACTACGTAAAATTTTGAATAAAAAGACACCTAACAAGCTATAATTCCTAACATTAATATACGAAGTAACCTAATTAAGCTTATAACTATTTACACTTACAATCTATACTAAAATTACTTGCAAAAATGGAATTCTGAGAACATTTTACACAAGAATACATATCTTTTGTGTAGTAAATATTTAATTTAAAGAAATTTAAAAGCTTTTGTAATTTTGTCTAAAATTCATCTCAGATTTAGCATAATTTTGCGGAGAAAAGCGCTGTATCCTTATAAAAACTTAGTCATATTAAGAAGGAACATCTATTATTTGCTTTAAGAGCAAAATCTACGTCTAATAATGTGGAAAAAGTACAAAATTATGTAAAAAAACTAAAATTTACAACGTAACCAAACTTAAATCTAAAAATGAAATTAACCTATATTTAAAAATGTTTTTAACACTTAAAATGTTATGTTTAAGGTTTGTACTACTTGTCTTTATTATTCTCACTAATTATTTGCAATGCATAATGTTATATAGTCTTGCATTGAAAAAGTCTCATCGTCTAACACTCTTTTTGAAATATTTCACTATAAAATGTACGGCACTATAAATGTCTGTATGCCATAATGTTCTAAATGTTATTCTTATTGTGAATCTTGTATTATAATTTTTGTCACTAATTCACTTCCAAAAATATGTGCGAAAAATGTCTATACTGTCCATATTATAACCCTTTTATTAAATTTTTGTATTTCCTGCATTCAAAAACTAAACATACACTATCCCTAACATAATCCTAACTATATAGTCCATGTTTAAACACCTCTAAAATGTCCACTTGCCAAATTACCTTTGAAAAATTGATTTTTATTGCAATAATTGCAATACTAAAATGACTTTACGAAAATGGTGATATTTAACATTCTTGACAATTTTGTTAGCAGCAAATTGCTTTTTATGATGAAACCAAACTAAGCAAATGATATTCAGACTAATTTATATCAAACAAATTTATTTTAATCACATCGTGAACCAGATTTATATAAAATAGTGTCTTGCACATGTATCGAGCTAGAAATCACCCCTTTTTATGACCCAAATGTCATGTAAGCTGTCTGATACTTCTATTACCTCTTTCTGAACATCTCAAATTCCCCAATTCAAGAATGAAGATATTTTTGTAAAAAAAAATATTAAGTTCTTTAATTGTCCTACCTATTAAAATTAAATTTTGAAATATGGATAAATCATAGAAATATGAAATCAAGATTCATCTTGGCACTTCAATTTTCTGTACATATTTACTTGCTACGCTAGGTACTTCATTTATCAACACCAAATTTTCTTGAATAATGTTTATAACTTCTTGCTTGTAACCAATGTGATTGACATCGAATTGCTCATCCTTTATAATTCTTTCCACCTTCAAATACTGGATATGCGGTTTATATAAATTTAATCTTTTATTGTAGGGCTGTACCCAATTTAATTCATCTTTACCAATTCTTATCTTCATATACTCTGCATCGATAATCAATCTTAATTGCTTAATCAAATCCATTCCTATTCACATCGTGAACCAGATTTATATAAAATAGTGTCTTGCACATGTATCGAGCTAGAAATCACCCCTTTTTATGACCCAAATGTCATGTAAGCTGTCTGATACTTCTATTACCTCTTTCTGAACATCTCAATATATATATATATATATATATATATATATATATATATATATATATATATATATATATTGTAACGTGCCAATTTCTTGTCTGACGTTACCTTAATTTAAATTTAGAACTTTGCATTATTATCGATAAGTATATTTACATTACCTTAGTATTATTAAGCATTTCTTTTTTCGTTCAGTAATTAAATTTTTATATCGCAATATTTTCTCTTCAGTATACATAATTACGAATGCCCCTGTGTATATTTTAAACATCCAGTTTCAGTTCTATGCGCAGTGTAAGCTTAGCATACTCGATTTTTTTCCGTATATCATGCCGTGAAGTTCAGACGTTATTTTTTTTTAAGTTTTGCTTCCCTTTTATAAGGGAAACAAGAAACTAGAATTAGAGTCAGAAACTAGAATAAGAATACAGTTTATCTTCAAGAAAAAGCTTTTATTTTGGTAAATTTACGTATCATTGTATGGCGTGGGTATGACGTCACGTACAGTTACTTTGTTAAAATGGCTGATTAATGCAATGTCATCTTTATGAACATAAATGGAGATACCTTTGTTTTGCATCATTCACATATGCTGTTAGACATATTCTGCGTTCGTCGTTATAAACAGCTTTCGTCGTTCGAAGCTGCTTTCGTTATACGTTTATGTTTCGTTTATTTGTACGTTAACTACAAATGGAAATTACCTTTACATTATCGTATATAGTATATTATATTGGAATTGGAAATGAAAATTCTCAAGCTACAGTTCGTTTAAGACGAGATTAAAATATTTGTTTTGTACAAGTAAGTACTTATCCTTTTAGTGCAGTTAAGTAAATAACAAATCAGTTAGTGTTATTTTGATACGGTTAAGAAAAGGAACAGTTAGTCCTGCTCCTTAAATAAAAACATTTGAGTTCATAACCTATCACAACTGTAATTTGTTGACATTGGTCAATATACGTTTCATGATTGAATACCTACATGTTGAATAAATTACATTTTGAATTCTAAGTATATGTTTATCTACTGTGTTTAATTTAGTACTTTAAGATTGTAACGCAGTACAAGAAGTATGGTTTAGTTGTTTTATTCTGATATTAATCAGACATTTTGTTTTATTAAATGTACAAATAAATACAGATGTTTAGTGCTTATTCAGATTACCTATTATGTTCTGAGATACAACCTTTCTCAATTTTTGTTGTATTTTATTAATTAACCCTAGAAATTGAGTGGTGCCCAATTAAACAAATGCTAATACTGATTATATCTATGAAAATATCTCTGCTTTCCTCACACCTGATGATCGAGTTCTCATATTCAGTAAGTTTTATAAGTTTGTACCTCACTGAGCTAGACCGTGGTGCAATTTACATTTCTAATATAACAACACCTTTAAAATTTATTTGATATTATAATATATATATATATATATATATATATAATATATATATATATATATATATATATATATATATATATATAATATATATATATCATTATGTCTTGAACAACGTTGGTTTTATCTCATTTAGTTAGTCTCTAACACTAATTTTGAGAAAGAGTAAGTGTATTTTATTTCCCTAAATGTAAACACTAATGAATACTGACCGGATTTACATGCACAGTCAGAAAAAATGCGCATTGATATACACAAAAATACAGGTAAAATCCAGTAAAATATGCACAAAAAGTTAAAAAATGTAAAAAATCACAAATCAGTACTGGAAAAGTTTTGCAACAAAAATTATATTCATACAACAAAATAACACATATCAGATCAGCAAATCACATATCATGATATCATATGTCATATCAGATATCAACAGTTAAAAACGTGAAAGCAATCCTAGAAAACTAAATTATTACGTTGGTTACAACAACAACTATTAATCAAATGCTGCTCTATGTTAACCATTGTCAAGTTTTTGCGTCTCTCACTATGGATGATCTTATATGCAGAGAAGCTTCGCACCACATCTACACTAGTAATTGGAGCAAACTTAAATTTGGGTATAAGATGAGTTTCAGTATTTAAATCGCTTTCAAACTCCCCAGTTAACACACTTGCAATTTTTTTCATGTCTAAAAATCCGTTGTTTTTTCTTAATATCAGCTTGACGTCCCGACCCTGCCTCCGTACATATTTTGAAATTATTAATAATTGTTTCTACTGCTGAAACTAAGGGCATACTTTGCATCTCCAGAATTTTTAAAGTTTCGCTTACAAATCTGTAATTACTTTTCAAAAATACCAAATTTTTCTGAAGTTCCGGTTTCCTTAAAATTCAAGCTGACTTTCAAAATGATTTGCGTAATACAAAGCGGTGCCCAACCATGTTACTATCTTGTCACAATTGGTTGTAGCGGTAAGGTGATATTAGTGGTGAACTCATAAAGGCGCTTTAAAAATATCTTTTTGCCGTTTTTGATTAATTCGTGAACATAGGGAATTTGCAAGCGTATCGTTTCAGTAACTATATTCATGCCATGTACTAAACAAGTGCTTTTATCATATATGCGGCTGTATCTGAAACCATAAGTAGAATTTTTTCATGTGGCACGAGATGAGGTAGAAATAAATTCGTTAATCCTTAATTAATGAATTTTGCGATGGTATTGCTGTTAGTTTTTTCGAACTGTTTGGAAAATATTAAGAACGGTTTAGTTGGTTTCACTTCTGCAAATTTTAGTAAGACTGATTTTAAACATCAGCGTGTAAAGTCGGGCCGCGTTTAACTTGTGTATGACTCATGTCGGTACATTATTATAATAAAATTATTGACAATGCGCTCTTTTACTTTATTATTACACAGTAGAGTAAGATAAATTCAGAAACGTACGTCTGCTGTAGTCAGCATATGGACTGTAAGAAACGTATGTCTACACCTACGTACAAATTTTTGACAGATTTCTTGACGTTTGTTTAGATATTGCTGCTTTTATTCCGTTTCATCATTATTCATCATAAACTTCCTACAAAACACTTTTTTTTTTTAAACTAAATTGTATATAAACGGTTTTTGAATAGGCGAATAGATAATGTATACAATTCAATTTGAAACAATTTTCTTTAAAACAGGTTAGAATGCTTCGAAACAAACACCTGAAGTTAGAAGCTCAGCAAGTGGTTATGAACGTTCTTCATTATTTTGAAAGGGAACGAGATAATGGAGGTGCATTTGCACCTTTTACTTCTGTTATGCAGGTAGAATATTTGTTGAATACTATTTATTAGAAATTCATTTAAGATTGTACTTGTAGCGTACTGCTGAAGCTTGTGGTATAAGTTCTGGTACTTTAACCACTGTAAAAAAGAGATTTAATGAGGCTGCACCAAATCAACCACAAATATCTACCAAACGTATACGGAGCAAACCAAAATCATGCGATGTGGATGATTACATTAAAGATTTTGTAAAACGAAAGATTAATGAAATGCATTCAAAACGTATACAATTTAACGTTGCTTTATTTTATGTGATATAATCAGTGTACATTTTTGTAGGGTGCCATGTTACCGTTGAAACCTTAAAACGAGAAGTAGCAAAAGCAGGTATTTTTACTTTCAGCAAAACAAGTTTAAAAGCTTTACTACATTCAATTGGTTTCTCCTTTAAAAAAAACGATGGCAGAAGGGGGCTATTTGAGGTGGAACATATTGCTACAAGTAGGATTAGATTTTTGAGAAACTACATTAAGAATAAAGAATTAAAAGATTATGACCCTGTGTTCTTAGATGAGACGTGGATTTTTAGTAGGGGATCCATTAAAAAAAGTTGGCATGGTAATACCACAAAAAGTATTAAGGAAAAACCGATAGGAGAAGGAAAAAGGTTAGTTACAGATTTCATTTTGTATTAAATTTTTTTAACGAACTGCTTTTAGATTTATCGTACTCAATGCAGGCAACAAAGTTGGATTTATACCCAATTCTTCGCTACTATTTTCAACAAAAAATCCAAATGCTGATTATCATGGTGACATGTGTGACGAACTCTTCACAAAATGGTTTGAAGAACAATTATTGCCGAACTTGAGTGAACCAAGTTTAATCGTGATGGATAATGCTAGTTATCATTCTATGGTATTAGAAAAAACTCCAACTATTTCGTGTAAGAAAGAAGACATTTGCAGTTACCTAAAAAAAAACATAATATTCCCTTTAAAAACGACATGTTTAAAAGAGAGCTGTTAGAATTGGTTAAAAACAACTCTCAATCAAAGGTATATGCAATAGATGAAATAGCGTTTAAAAATAAACTGCGATTGCCACCTTATCATTGTCAATTTAATCCTATTGAGTTAGTGTGGGCAAATTGCAAGGAATACCATAATAAAAATATTGGACAGAATAATTTAGAGTTTAATGATGCAAATGTGCAAGAAATGTGGTTAACCGTTTTAAACCGAATCGATGCAGATTATTGGAAAAGATGCATCACACATGCAGAAAGTTGTATGCTCGAATGGTGGAATACACAACAAAAATTTGATTTCAATGTTGAACCTTTAATTATAAATGTTGGTGAAAGCAATTCGGACAACAGTGAAGATTTCAGTGATGACAACTCTGAATAATTTCCAAATTTAAGTAAATGTAAATATTTTTAATTGTTGCAATGTATGTTTCAAATATTGTTAATTATAAAATGTACTTCACCATTATTTCTCAAATGTTTGTACAATATCGATGTAGTATATTAATAAAACTTTATGAACCAATTAATAAAGTTAAATATTGACTTTTTTTTCTAAATTACAGTTTAAAATTAATAAAATTGGGTGTATTAATTCGTTATGACAATTTACAATTAGCATATGAATGATTTGTTTATTATGATGATAATATTTTCAAAGTGTTAGTCTAATTGCTATATTTTTGCATTCAGTTCGTTATTGGCCATATTATTGTAATGCATTTAGCTTTGGTTTCGTTTTAGTTAAAAAAAATGGAATTATACTACAAATCGGTATCATGAGAGCGCCATCTGTTGATAGATACGTTGATACAAACGAATGAAGAAATCTATATGAACAGATGGTATAGTCGTGACGTACGTTTAGGAAATTTTAAACCACATGAATGTTACAAATGAGTCATGCACAAGTTAAACGCGGCCCGACATGAGTCACGTGAGACGCAACCAGGGACCGCTAAGATGCAAACTCAGCTGACAGACCAACACGTGGCCGGTGAGAGAAGTCACTGTTAGATAAATAAAGTATTCGAAAAAACAGAAATGCAAATACAAATGCAATAATGTAAAAAACTGTCGAATTTTGCTGAAACTTAAGAAGTTATAACATAAATGGACAATAACGGAAAATATGCACAAAACGTCGTAAAATACAAAATATGCTTTACAATTTTTGTGTACAAATTTATCATGATTCGTGCACATTTTCAACTTCATGTGCATTTACATCAACATCAACGTCAAGCATGAGATCCTATGACTACTAATGAATGTCTTAGCACCCATATATTCTTCAAAAATACTTTTTTGAATTTTTTGGATATGCTCATTTATAAAGGACGTTCGAAATTTCAAAATAGTGATTTATAATTCCCATACACCTTAGTTTTACAAATTAAATAAGTAATGCATTAGAAGAAACAAAAATACATAAAAAAGACAAATCAAATGTGCATAATTTTAGTCTTATGTCTTATACGGATTGCAAAACAAATGTTTCATTACCCTGTATCTCGGAAACGGCGAATTTGCCGGCTACAGCAGATAATGAACATGAATCACCAATTCAAGTATTTAGAATCAATTTACTAACGTCCGGTAGAGTTTAAAAATAAAGAAGTATTAACTACAGTACTTGTAGAAATTATACTAATAGAATCAATAATTTTTTTTTATTCTTCCGCCTTGTAGATTTTCATACAATCTTACAGTTTTTCAACTGTAGCCTTTAAAATTTTGAATGCCCTATTTTTCTCGTCCTAATACTTATAAACATAACATTTTCTTCTTATAATGCTGATATATAATAGGAGAAATAATTATTGCCACAACAAGCAAAAAGTGTTTTCAATTTCTACTGAATTTCGAAAACGCTAAGTGTGGATATTTCAAAGTCAAAGGAATTAATCCGTAATGGATTGCACGCTACTTGATCAAAATCGCTCCATGCATAAAGCATTTTCTAAAATGCTCCTGACTAAAATTTTAACACAAAATTAATTTGATTGTTAATTTCAATTTACGTCTAAACCTTTGCGATTATTTGGCCTACGTTATGTCCAACAATTATAAAACCACAAATACAATATACACTAAACAGTGAATAATATACATGAAATACAAGTATGGTGAATTACTGTGGTGCTAATGTAATAATATCGCAATTCTAATATCGCACATATTGGAATTTTTTTATATCTAGTATGAAACAACACAGGACTTACCAACTAGCAAAGTGAAAATAAAAAGCAATAAAATATTTCTAATAACAATTTTTTTATAGTATTCACACAACTCATATTTTAATACGTTTACAACGAAAAAAGGCAATAATGTAAAAGCGAAACCAATAATCCTTTTCAGATGGACGTTAAAAACTTTATGTTAATCGACATATATATTCTAACTAAAAAAAGATTGCAAAAGATGCCCGCTTTTATAGCATACCGATAATACAATTTAAGCATATTCAATGCCATTTAACTAATTATTAAATAAACTTTGCTTTATATTAAGAAACGTTATAAAGAAAAGTTATGTAAAATTAAACTTTCTTTAAAAAATATGTCTACACATATTCATATAAAATTAATCATTGTTCAGATATTGAAATAACTTCAAGTAACGCTTAAATTTTACTAAGAAAATGTTTGCACTTAAATTAAGCGTCGTACCAAGAAATTACACAGAACAATCGATATGTTTAAGGTCTATATACAGAAACTTTTATAACTCTGAAATATAGAGCTGTTTCAGAAACATTTGACATATACAAAAAACTGCTCCAATCAATACTTCTCGAAATGAAAACCAAGACCAGATTAAATACGAAATTTGAAGTAGGTACGTGTTATCGTCCTGAAGCAGTCGTGCACACCTACACGCAAGCATACGCAAACGCACACGCAAACGCACACGCACACGCACACGCACACGCACACGCACACGCACACGCACACGCACACGAACAAGCACACGCAAACGCACTCCCACACGCACATGCACACGCACACGCACATGCTCACGCACACGCTCACGCACTCGCTCAGGCACACGCACACGAACATGCATTACGCACACGCACACGCATACGCACAGGCATACGCACACGCAAACGCACACGCACACGAACACCCACATGCACACGCACACGCACTAGCACACGCACACGCACTAGCACACGCACACAAACACGCACACGCACGCGCACACACACGCACACTCATGCCCACACACACCCAAGCACACGGGCATACCCGCACACACGTACGTACGCACGTACGCACGTACGAACGCACCAACACACACAAACACACACATACACGCACACAATCACACGCACATGCACTCACCACGATCACGTACCCGCACACGCACACGCATACGCACACGCACAGGCACACGCACACGCACACGCACATGTACACGTACACGCACACGACCACCCCCACACGCACGCCTACGCCCACGACCAAGCTCACGCCCACGACCACGCCCACGTCCTTGACCACGCCTACGACAACAACGACGCACGCATTCACGCACACGCAGACGCACACGCGCACGCACGCACGCACGCGCGTACGTACGCCCGCACACACACACACACACACGCACACGCACACACACACGCACACGCACACGCACACGCACACGCACACGCACAAGCACACGCAAACACTCCCACACGCACATGCACACGCACACGCTCATGCTGACGCACACGCTCACGCACTCGTTCAGGCACACGCACACGAACATGCACTACGCACACGCACACGCATACGCATACGCATACGCACACGCAAACGCACACGCAAACGAACACCCACATGCACACGCACACGCACTAGCACACGCACACTCACGCCCACATACACACCCAAGCACACGGGCATACCCGCACACACGTACGTACGCACGTACGCACGTACGAACGCACCTACACACACAAACACACACATACACGCACACAATCACACGCACATGCACTCAACACGATCACGTACCCGCACACGCATACGTATAAGCGCACACACACGCACTCATACGCACACGCTCACGCATATACACGCACACCTGTCCATATACACACATGCACACATGCAGACACGCATACACGCACACACGCACACACGCACACGCACACACGACACACGCATACACGCACACACGCACACACGAACACACTCGCAAACGCACGTACGCACACACACACACGCACGCACACACCCAAACACGCACTCACACACACGAACACACGAGCACACGCACACACGCACACACGCACTCTCGCATTCACGAACTCACGTGCACATGCACACACTCGCACACAAGCATACTCACACGCACATACACGCACACCTGCCCATACGCACACATGCATACATGCACACACGCACACATGCACTCACTCACTCACGCACACACGCACACTCGCACACACTCGCACACGCACATACGCACACACACTCACACACACACACTCGCACACACGCAAACACGCACTCACACACGCGCACACACGAGCACATGCACACACGCACACTCGCACTCACGCACACGTGCACACACACGAACACGCACAGGCACACGCAAACGCACTCCCACACGCACATGCACACGCACACGCACATGCTCACGCACACGCTCACGCACTCGCTCAGGCACACGCACACGAACATGCATTACGCACATGCACACGCATACGCACACGCATACGTACACGCAAACGCACACGCACACGAACACCCACATGCACACGCACACGCACTAGCACACGCACACGCACAGCACACGCACACAAACACGCACACGCACGCGCACACACACGCACACTCACGCCCACACACACCCAAGCACACAGGCATACCCGCACACACGTACGTACGCACGTACCCACGTACGAACGCACCTACAACACAAACACACACGCACGCACGCACGCACGCACGCACGCACGCACGCACGCACCACGCACGCACGCAGCACACACACGCACGCACACACACACACACACCACACACACACACACACCCACACACCCACACCACCACACCACCACACACACCACACACCCACACACACCCACGCACACCCACCACACCACCACACCCACACACACCCACCACACACACCACACACCCACACACACCCACACACACACACCACACACACACACACACACACCACACACACCACACACACACACACACACACACACACACACCACCCACACACACACACACGCACACGCACCACGCACACACCACACACACCACACACGCACCACACGCACAGCACCACCACACACACACACACACACACACACACACACACACACACACCACACACACACACACACACACACACACACACACACACACACACATACATACATACACGCACAGGCATCTAGATATGATGGCCGATCTTTTCGAAACTTGGCCAAAAGTTGTAAAATGAGCTGATAAGTCGATTCAGCCAAAAAGGTCAAAAAAAACAAAAGTCGTTTACTTAACCTGCTGCTATACGAACATATGTATACGTAGGTTTAAAGATAAAAAGTAAGACAGTTTCTTGTCAATATTCTTATAAAGAAAAATTTCACTATTTTAAAAACCAGGAAGATGCCATATAACCTGTGAAAATGTATTTTTGCTGTATTGTTCGACGGAGAAATAGACGTGCGCAGAACTGTACATGGGCATTCTGATTCGGATTGTGTTAAGCTTAATTATTAACTTTAAGCAATCTTTAAAATTACTTAAAAAGTGAAAGAAATTAATTGACACCATTAAACTTTATAGGCGTATAACATAATAGCATGTTACAGGTACAATTGTTTCTAAACTGTAAACCAAAATTATTTTTTTATATATTTCTTGTATTTTGAAGAAGGCAACAGGTAAGGAGAATGAACACACAAGCTTCGCAATTAATTTTAAAGCTTTGACTGATAAGGAAATGATCATCGTTTCTATTTCTTTAACCAACAATAAAGAATAATTCATTGCAGGCATATCCTTTACTCGTATAATGTACAAACAATGTATCTTTCATTGAACTAATACTAATAATAAAAACCCAAACAATAAAAATCCAAATGTAATAATAGAAGGTTGATTTAAATTACAGAGGTAATTTATATAAAATGGCAGTGTAGCCTGCAAATTTTCTTTAAACGAATACTTCTCTTAAAAAGGAATACACCACATCCTGCTTGAAAATAGCATTTAATCTAATTAACAAAAACAGAAGAGTTAATATTTAAAGGGAACATAGGGTTAAGTAAAACGTTCTTGTAGTTTTCAAAATATATTTGGATTATATTAAACATTGTAGAACGAGTATCAAAAACGGAGGAAGATAATTAACAGTATTGTAAATAATATTCTTTGTAGTAACCGGAGATCTAAATTTTAACTACATTTTATGTTATGTTCATAACTGTTTGTTGAGTTATTCTGTTTTGCTCCAAATAGTATCAAAGGTCCGATTTCGGTTTCCGCCTTAAAATCATAAGTAACAGACATTTATTAAAAATAATTCAGTATTGCTATTAATATATCATACAATCTAATTTAACAACAAAGTATGATCATCAAATGCAACATATGATGTACATGTACTTAGAACATAAGCATAAACTGTAATAAAATAGTTGAACTAGATTTCGAACAATAAAGTACAGTTTGTCCCGATTTTGTTGTTATAGTTGTTTTTGTAAAATATATATTTGTTATTATCAAATATAGAAGTTTCCAGTTTATACATTCACGTATTACTTTGTTGACATAGATTTCATGGCAAAATCGAATATTAGTATCTTCGTTTATTTTCGACTTATAGCTAAACGTCGATATTTCTACACTTTTTTAAAGGTCCTATAACTCGCTTAATACTATTATACTGCTATATTTCGTCAACGATACTTACATATTGCGAGGTGTCGAATTCAGTAGCGTGCTTAGAATTTTTCTAGGGAGTGTTGTTTTTGAGTAATAATATAAACTTGCATTTTTTAAATGGGAAGTATAGTTGGCTTGGCAATCATCAGATGCAGTTCTTTCGTAGATTTTCAAAAATATATAATTATACATACATTACTGAAAAACATCTTCCAAATATTTTTTTTCAACACCACGCTTCCCCAGCCAATAATGCTTGGCAGTGAGGAATTACTTTAAAAACCGTTTCAGAAATCGTTGGATTGCAAAATTCGGGTCGGTAACGATACGAGATACTACATTTCCGATTTTTCCATGAAATCTAGGTCATCAAAGTAGTACGTATATGTACAAACTGCAAACTTCTATTTTTGATAATAATGATATCTTTAAAAAACAATTAAAACACGGAAAACGGGACACACGGTACAATAACTATAGTTATGTAAAAAAAAGTAAGTTCAAATGACGACCGGGAAGCTCTCGGTGATCCTTGTTCCTAAAACTTTACATAAATATAAATTCTGGTATTCTAAAAATAGGTAATGGGGCCAATAAAACATGTGGTGTGGAACAACATACGATCTTTGAACCTACAAAGTGGAAATTAAAATAAATGAAACAATACGTTTTTTTAGGATAAGTATCTTTTGTAATACGTTCATAGTGAAAGTAGACATCGTCGTAAAAACAATAATAATGATTTGTCAGACAGTAACTTTCATGACAAATAAATATGTAGATGTGAACTTGAAAAACAGTTTTTATGCTGACTACGTATTCATAATTAATTTACCGTTATATACCCGTCAATTCAATCCATTTGAAAATACTTGGGGTATTAGCAAATCCTAATATGATAATTTGATGGGCGAAGATGGCTATTCTGGTGTCACAGTATTCAAAATCTGACAACCTGCTGCATAAACATGATGAAACTTGGAAAAGACAACATTGCATACTGAAAAAATATCTGTGTGGTGGTCTTGAGAAAAGGTGCCAGATGCAACGGTAGAACCATTAATAATTTCGGTGAATGACTCGAAATCGAAATGATAGGGTTGCTAAAGATTATGAATTTCTAGTATTTTTGTTATTGTTTCCGTGACTAAAACAAAATTCATTTTCTATGGCATTTATTAGGAATTAGATGTACCTACTAGTAATGGTATTTGCCTTACTGAAAACAAGTTAAATCCGTTTTTCTATTGATCTCATCTACATATACAACTGATGTGCAGTTAGACAAAATATTTTCGCATAATCAAGATATTTCCATGGGGCACTCATTATAATTAATTTCTCTCTCTTCACGTGTTTTTAATATGAGCGCCCCACGCTTTCATTCTTAGTCGTAAAGATTTTGGTCACATTTTGATGCAAAGAAAAAATTATTTTCTCCTTTATAGGGAACTTTCACGAGTGAATAAAAGCGTGCTTTTTTAAAAAAGCTTTTACATTTAAAACAAAAATATATAAATTCATATTTCTGGCAGACCCTGTATCAAAATTAAATAAGTCATAATATTTCGTAAAAGTCCGGAGTTATAAATTCATAGATTTGGTAGTAACCTCAAAATAAATCTTTGAACTACGACAAAAAATGGTAATTTTTTATTTAAAAGTACAAATATTTCAAAAACGGTTAAGTTTAGCTATACGACATGTTTAATAGAAAGTGGTTGTTTTTCAGAGTAGAAGAGAAATCCGCAGTAAAAACTATACCATTCCATGTTCCGCTGTTATGGAACACCGTATATGCGAAAATATTTTTAGGTTATCGCGTACTTGAATTCAAGCGACTTTCGTATAACACATTTTTTTCTAGTGTGCACAGTTTAGCCGCAAATTCACTTTGACGCACTAATAAGCAACCCTGTATAATAAAAAAACCAATGACAATAGTTAAATATATCCATAAGCGATAGACAGACGTTAATTACAATTATGCATCACATATCGAAAACATTAAAACGTTTACTTTAATTACTATTATTATGTGTTTGTGTAAATTAAAGTTTTGCTTTAATGATACATGCAAACTGCAATCATGTATGGACGTAAAATATTTAAAGTGTCAATGCCTTATGCTTTTAAGTGGATGTTTTCCTTGCCGTGTCAAGCATATCTCGCCCTACAATTAACGCAAAGCGTTCTTCGTAGTTCACCGCCTGCGGTTAGTAAAACTGGGTACACACTTAGCTTCTAACCTAAATAACGTGTTAAAAGGACAAAGATGTATTACCTCAGGATCAGTATTAATATAAGCACTAATCCGTATTTGAAACATGCATTTTACCGGTTATAGTAGTGTTAGCTAATTCTTTGCAGTATAAAATTGTATGAGGTGCCCTATTTAAATAAGCAATAAGAAAGCTACAGAGACAATATAAAAATATCTAACCAATAATGAAAGTATTATTTAGCCTTTCATCTGTAAAGTGCATAACGGGTAACATGGAGGCGAATATTTCGATATCGGATCCATTCGTTGTTTAAGAATATTAGAGAAACAGGGTTCAAAACTAACCTTTACATGCTACGACTAATGGAACCTATTCTGTAAAGAAAATGTTAAAATTTAATAGCTTCTTATGCTTCCCTAAAAGATTAACATCATCTACAGTAACAAAAATTTCTGTGTTAAATTCTACTCCTACAATTTTCCTGTTCTTTCCTACAGTTACTTTTAAAAGTGTTTCTAATTTTTGGCTTCCAACCTACATACAGGGACATTTTTTTACCTCTGAACATAGTCCACACTTCGTCCGTATGTTCAATTTTAAAAAACACAGGTCAATGCATTGCGAGTCTTTGCTATGCAACCAATTATACAAACTATAAAAAATGGCAGAAATCAAGTGACAAGACGATTTAAGCGATTCTAGCAAAGTAAATTATAAAGCTGCACTTGCATTCAATTTATCAATTTATGGTATCATGTATTTCCTATATGCAAGCTTAGTGCTAAGTTAAATTCAAATTGAATGTAAATGTAGCTTTGTTTGTGAAATTTATGAGTCAGGTAACAAGAACAGTAAAGCATGATATGAATTCAGTAGATATTCGAAATGGCCACCTTCAAGTTCTAGACAATATGTCATTTATGATAAAAACTGGATCAACGGCATTACAAGTATGCCTTATCCGATCTTTGGGTTCTTCAATATCATGAATTATTGTTACGTTATTGTAAATTTTAGTTTTTAGATGCCCCTAAAGGAAGAAGTCATTTGGGGACAAATCTGGCAACCCAGGTGGCAAAGTTGTTGGTCCGATCTTCCAATCCAATGCTCCTCAAAAACTTCGTATAAATAACGTGTTATCATAGCAGGGGAATGTGGGAGGGGGGGACTATCCATTTTGAATCAGACATCTTGACATTAAATTTTGGATTTGTGATATTATTTGTGTGTGAAGTGGTTCCAAAAAAGAATTTGAACTTAAATTTCCTTCTATGAAAAATGGACCAATGTGTTATTGATAATTCCTGCCCACACATTAACTCTACTACGATTGTACTGTGTTCTTGTTAAATTTTGTAGGTGTGTACAATATCTGCAAGGGAAGAAATAACTGGGCAAATAGGGCATGAAAGATAAGTGAATCAGTGTGAACCAACCGATAATGTTGAGACTTTACTTCACCATCAAGTGTAAATGGTGCTCATCTATAAATACTATTTTTTTTAACACTTATTCATTGTTATTTATTAAATTAAACATATTTTAGCAAAAATCAGTTCTTTTCATTTCGTCTTCATTACTTAGTTGCTGGTGATTTGTAAATTTGTAAGCTTTATATTTAATTTCTTTTACAGCTTTTCGGATTGAAGAACAAGAAATACCAAAACAGCTGCTGGTCATTCTTAACGAAGAGATAGGTTTTTCTTCCGCATAGCATAAGATGCTTAATTTTGTATGCATTGACCTGTGTTACTTAAGATTGAACATAGGGACCAAGTGTGGACTACGTTCAGAGTTAAAGAAATGTCCCTGTATACATATTTAGGTATAAAAGGTTGCGAAAAGGACGCGATGAGGACGCGGTAACACCGTCGCAAACTCGAGCACAGCGTCCATACCTTCGGATCTCTACTGCGCAGCCACATCGTAAAGACATGGGCGCCATCGACTGCCGAGCACGAAACACCGACCGACGCACCGATCGTTGAGACGGACATCATACCACCGCGGTATGCTGTCGCGCGTAGGGTAACGGAGCGGTCGCCGCTCAGTAGGCCGACCATATGCCCTATATAGTTGAAGTTGCAGAGAGCGATATAAATGGGTCATCATTGAAGAGTGCATTAGAAGAAGCTCTACGGACGACAGAACGAACATAGTTGACCCTATCGGCCCGGTGGCGCTCTCTCGAAGGTACATCGGAGCTATCCATACCTCGGAGCTAATTATGTACATCGGAGCTGTTCCTGCTTCGGAACTAAGTATACACCGGAGATTCCCCTACCTCGGAACTAACTATACACCGGAGCTTCGCCTACCTCCATTACCCACGAGACGAACTAGCAAAGTCGGTGAAGTGTGCGACGGTTGCTCGTCGAGCTCTCGAATCGCGTGTCACAGACGCAGATGTCATCATGAACGAACACAACGCGCCGAATTGCTGGGAGCGAGCGAGCGACATGAGCATGTCGTTAGCGTAGGGGGCACTCTAGATGAACCTCGTAGACCGATCGAACGAACAGAAACGAGCGCTATCGGCGCCATATAGCCGTCCAAGTCGAGGAGGCCGGCGCCAGCGTCTCGTCGAACGGGCGAGTCGCGAAATACTGGGACGTGCTGAATGTGGAGAGATCTTCGCTGGATTCGGCGGAAGAGGAAGAAACCCGTATGTCGACGTGATATTTCGAGTGGCCCCGGCGCTTTGTAGAGACCACTTCTCCGTACTGCGCTGTTACAACTGCTAGGGATCGGGACACCAGGCGAAGAATTGCTGGGAAAGGGAATCGACGTGAGGACGCTGCGCGGAAAGGGGTTACAGACTAAGATAATGTCGTTCTTCCATCGCAGAATGCATTCAATGCGTAAGGGCAAACGCGACGTGCAGAGAAAGGATCTCAGAAAATCACGAAATATGGGACGCCTGGACGCCATCACACACTTCTGAACTAAATAATCTAGACGGATTCGACCAACACTACGGCCAACCGTTGAGACTAGGGCAATTCTACTTAGGGAAAGGGAAGAGTGCTACGAGCAACGTCGTTAAAAACATGAAATCGGAAACCATTGACATGCTTCTCACAAGAACCACACACATGGCATGTTAAAATTACCGAATTTTCGGTCGAATAGAGAGACGTTAGCGCACACGAGGGAAATCTGAAGAGCTGCATCTTACATCATAAACACTGGTTAGGATCGGCCCTAATAGAGCAGCTATCGGACGAATTAGTCACTTCCGCGAGAGGGAATTTAACGTTCTACGCCGTATCGACATATCTGCCTCCGGTAGGTAGCGCATACGACAACTGTACCCTCGTATACACGAACGTTTTAATTGCGCATCACAATTGTTGACGATCCAAATGCGAAGACTCCGCTCTAAGGCAGACACGTAGAACAGGAATGAGGGAAAGCAATAGCGGAAATAATAAAAATGCGAAATCTAGTTGTCTAAACACGAGCGATGAACCCACGTTTCAGGCACCTAGAGGTTACAGCTTTACAGATGCGACAAGCGCTCTCGCAAATATACAAGACTTACTCGCGAATTGGGAAATCTCGCCAAACGAAACGTTATCTGACCACAATGAAATTTAAGTGCAGTACGAGAATTACCGCACGACGAGGTCGCTATTAGGTTTTGTAATCGCAAGGCAGACTGGGATAAGTTCGATAACGCCTTCAAAAATGCAATTAGCGGGATCACGGTACGAATCGCCGACATCTAAAGTGATGAAAACTTGGAAGGGTGCCCAGTTTCAACGATCTACGCCGTACGAGTGGCGTGCTAGGCAAAAAGATTGGGGTTATTATATTAAAATTTGGTTTACTCGTTGACATTGGTATACAGTAAAATTCATTTTACTATTTTCGTTGGGAGCTTTTGTTGCTCGTATTTTTTTTATATCGTTAATTATAGGAAGTTATGTTAAACTGAGTCATTGTAGAATTACATTTAGTATTAAAATTGTTATATTGTGCAGAAACGTAGTGCAGAAAAACATAGATTGCAGCTTTAAAAACATTTTGGCAACAGGACGGCGGGAATATTGAGATAAATATTAAATGTTTGCTCTAGGGACAAAGAGTTTGGCTTCTAGATACGTGACTTTAAGTTTCATTATCGGAAGGATTTCGTCGACGGAAGAACACGAGTTTTCAGTGTGCGTGTGCGTGTGCGTGTGCGTGTGCGTGTGAATGTGCGTGTGCGTGTACGTGTGCGTGTCCGTGCTCGTGTGCATGTGCGTGTGCGTGTGCGTGTGCGTATACGAGTGCGAGTGCATGTGTGTGTGTGTGTGTGCGTCTGCGTGTGAGTGTGCGTGTGCGCGTGCGTGTGCCTGTGCGTGAACGTGTGCGTCTTCGCGTGCGTGTGTGCGTGCGAGAGCGTGTGCGTGTGCGTGTGCGTGTGCGTGTGCGTGTGCGTGTGCGTGTGCGTGTGCGTGTGCGTGTGAGTGTGGGTTTGCGTGTGCGTGTGCGTGTGCGTGCGCGTGAGCGTGTGCGTGTGAGTGTGGGTGTGAGTGTGCGTGTGCGTGCGCTGTGCGTGTGCGTGCGTGTGCGTGTGCGTGCGTGTGCGTGTCGTGTGTGTGCGTGTGGCGTGTGCGGTGCGTGTGCGTGTGCGCGTGCGTGTGCGTGTGGTGCGTGTGCGTGTGCGTTGCGGTGCGTGTGCGTGTCGTGTGCGTGCGGTGCGTGCGTGTGCGTGTGTGTGCGTGTGCGTGTGCGTGTGCGTGTCGCGTGCGGTGTGCGTGTGCGTGTGCGTGTGCGTGTGCGTGTGGTGTGCGTGTGCATGTGCGTGTGCGTGTGCGGTGTGCGTGTGCGTGTGTGCGTGCGTGTGCGTGTGCGTGTGCGTGTGCGTGTGCGGTGTGCGTGTGTCGTGTGCGTGTGCGGTGTGCGTGTGTGCGTGTGCGTGTGCGTGTGCGCGTGGCGTGTGCGTGTGGTGCTGTGCGTATGGTGTGCGACTGCGTGTGTGTGTGTGCGTGTCGTGTGCGTGTGCGGTGCGTGTGCGTGTCGTGTCTGTGCCTGTGCGTATGCGTGTGCGTGTGTGGTGTGCGTGTGCGTGTGCGTGTGCGTGTGCGTGTGCGTGTGCGTGTGTCGTGCGTGTCGTGTGCGTGTCGTGTGCGTGTGCTGCGTGCGGTGCGTGTGAGTGCGTGCGTGTGCGTGGTCGTGTCGTGTCGTGTGCCTGTGCGTTGCGTGTGCGTGTGTGTGCGTGTGCGTGTGCGTGCGTGTGCGTGTGCGTGTGCGTGTGCGTGCGCGTGTCGGTGTGCGTGTGCGTGTGGTGTGCGTGTGCGGTTGGCGTAGTGAGAACCCGATGTGCGTATTTCGTGTGGCCCGCGCTTGTGTGCCATTCGTACTGCCTGTTGCAACTGTGGTGTGCACGGGAGATTGTGGGAAGTGATGCCGTGAGACGTGCGGGAAAGGGGTTACAGACGAAGATAATGTCGTTCTTCCATCGCAGAATGCATTCAATGCAGGCAAACGCGACGTGCAGAGAAAGATCTCAGAAAATCACGAAATATGGGACGCCTGGCTCACTTATAATAATCTAGACGGATTCGACCAACACTACGGCCAACCGTTGAGACTAGGCAATTCTACTTAGGAAAGGGAAGAGGTGAGCAACGTCGTAAAACATGAAATCGGAAACCATTGACGCTGCACAAGAACCACATGGCATGGGAAAATTACCGAATTTCGGTCGAATAGAGACGTTAGCGCCACGAGGGAAATGTGAAGAGCTGCATCTTACATCATAAACACTGGTTAGGATCGGCCCTAATAGAGCAGCTATCGGACGAATTAGTCACTCGCGAGGAATTTAACGTTCACGCCGTATCGACATATCTGCCTCGGTAGGTAGCGCACGACAACTCCGTATACGCGAAAGTTTTAATTGCGCATCATAATTGTTGACGATCCAAATGCAGACTCGCCTGAGGCAGACACGTAGAACAGGAATGAGGGAAAGCAATAGCGGAAATAATAAAATGCAAAATCTAGTTGTCAAACACGAGCGACGAACCCACGTTTCAGGCACCTGAGGTTACAGCATTATATGCAGCCTGCAAATATACAAGACTTACTCGCGAATTGGGAAATCTCCAAACGAAACGTTATCTGACCACGATGAAATTTAAGTGGAGGACGAGAATTACGGACGAGGTCGCTATTAGGTTTTGTAATGCAGAGACTGGGATAAGTTCGATAACGCCTATAAAATGCATTGCGGATCACGGTACGAATCGCCGACATCTAAGTGATGAAAACTTGAAAGGTGCGCAGTTTCAACGATCCCCGCCGTACGAGTGCGCGCTGCAAAGATTGGGTTATTGTTAAAATTTGGTTTACACGTGCATTGTTCGTAAAATTCATTTAATATTTTCGTTGGGAGCTTTTGTTGCTCGTATTTTTTAAATATCGTTAATTATGGAAGTTATGTTAACTGAGTCATTGTGATTACATTTAGTATTAAAATGTTATTGTGAAGAAACGTGTGCGAAAACATATTGCAGCTTAAAACATTTTGGCAACAGGACGGCGGATATTGGAATAATGTTTGATCTAGGGCAAGGTGCTTGAACGTGACTTTAGGTTCATTATCGGAAGTTCGGAAGAACACGAGTTTTCGTGTGCGTGTGCGTGTGCGTGTGCGTGTGCGTGTGCGTGTGCGTGTGCGTGTGCGTGTGCGTGTGCTGTGTGTGCGTGTGCTGCGTGTGGCGTGTGCGTGTGCGTGTGCGCGTGCGTTGTGGTGCGTATGCGTAGTGTGTGCGAGTGCTGTGTGTGTGGTGTGCGTGCTGCGTGTGCGTGTGCGTGTGCGCGTGCGTGTGCCTGTGCGTGATGCGTGTGCGTCGTGTGCGTCGTGCGTGCGTGTGCGTGCGGTCGTGTGCGTGTGCGTGTGTGCGTGTGGCGTGTGCGTGTGCGTGCGTGTGCGTGGCGTGCGTGTGCGGTGTGCGTGTGGGCGTGTGCGTGTGCGTGTGCTGTGTGTGCGTGTGCGTGCGGTGCGTGCGGTGTGTGCGTGTGCGTGTGCGTGTGCGTGCGTGTGTCGCGTGTGCGTGTGCGTGTCGTGTGCGCGTGGTGTGTGCGTGTGCGTTGCTGCGAGGGCGTGTGCGTGTGCGTCGTGCGTGTGCGTGTGCGTGTGCGTGTGCGATGCTGATTGCGTGTGCGTGTGCGTGTGCGTGCGTGTGCGTGTTCGCGTGCGTGTGTGTGCGACTGCGCTGTGCGTGTGCGTGTGCGTGTGCGTGTGCGTGTGCGTGTGCGTGTGCGTGTGCGTGTGCGTGTGCGTGTGCGAGTGCGTGTGCGTGTGCGGGCGTGTGCGTGTGCGTGTGCGTGTGCGTGTGGCGTGTGCGCGTGCGTGTGGGTGTGAGTGCGTATGTGTGTGCGACTGCGTGTGTGTGTGTGTATGTGTGCGTGTGCGTGTGCGTGTACGCGTGTGTCTGTGCCTGTGCGTATGCGTGTGCGTGTGAGTGTGCGTGTGCGTGTGCGTGTGCGTGTGCGTGTGCGTGTGCGTGTGCGTGTGCGTGTGCGTGTACGTGTGCGTGTGCGCTTGCGTGTGCGCGTGCGCGTGCGTGTGCGTGTGCCTGTGCGTGTGCGAGAGCGTGCGTGCGTGTGCGTGTGCGTGTGCTCGTGCGTGTGCGTGTGGGTCGTGTGCGTGTGCGTGTGGTGCGTGTGCGTGTGCGTGTGCGTGTGTGTGCGGTGTGCGTGTGTGTGCGTGTGCGTGTGCGTGCGTGCGTGCGTGCGTGTGCGTGTGCGTGTGCGTGTGCGTGTGCGTGTGGTGTGCGTGTGCGTGCGTGTGCGTGTGTCGTGTGCGTGTGCGTGCGTGTGCGTGTGCGTGTGCGTGTGCGTGTGCGTGTGCTGTGCGTGTGGCGTGTGCGTGGCTGTGCGTGTGCTGTGCGTGTGTGTGCGTGTGCGTGTGCGTGTGTGCGTGTGCGTGTGCGTGTGCGTGTGCGTGTGCGTGTGCTGTGCGTGTGCGTGTGCGTGTGCGGTGCGTGTGCGTGTGCGTGTGCGTGTGCGTGTGCGTGTGCGTGTGTGTGCGTGTGCGTGTGCGTGTGCTGTGCGTGTGGTGCGTGTGCGTGTGCGTGCTGTGCGTGTGCGTGTGCGTGTCGTGTGCGTGTGCGTGTGCGTGGTGCGTGGTGTCGTGTGCGTGTGCGTGTGCGTGTGTGTGCGTGTGCGTGTGCGTGTGCGTGTGCGTGTCGTGTGTGCGTGTGCGTGTGCGTGTGCCTGTGCGGTGTGCGTGTGCGTGCGTGTCGTGTGCGTGTGCGTGCGTGTCGTGTGCGTGTGCTGTGTGTCGCGTGCGTGTGCGTGTGCGTGTGCGTGTGTCGTGTGCGTGTTGCGTGTGTCGTGCTTGCGTGTGCGTGTGCGTGTGCGTGTTGCGTGTGCGTGTGCGTGTGTGTGTGTGCTGTGCGTGTGCCTGTGCGTGCGTGTGCGTGTGCGTGTGTGCGTGTGCGTGCGTGTGCGTGTGCGTGTGCGTGTGCTGTGTGCGTGTGCGTGTGCTGTGCTGTGCGTGCGTCGTGCTGCTGTGTGCGTGCTGCGTGCCTGCGTGCTGTGCCTGTGCTTTTCTCCGTTCTGCGTGTCGTGTGCTGCTCTCCTCTCTTCCTCTCCTCTCCTCTCTCTCCTCTCCTCCTCTCCTCCTCTCCTCTCTCTCCTCTCCTCTCCTCTCCTCTCCTCTCCCTCTCTCTCTCCTTCTCCTCTCCCTCTCCTCTCCTTCTCCTCTCCTCTCCCTCTCCTCTCCCTCTCCCTCTTCCCTCTCTCTCTCCTCTCCCTCTCTCTCTCCTCTTCCCTCTCTTCTTTTCTCCTCTCTCTTCTCCCTCTCCCTCTCTCCTCTCTCCTCTCTCTTCTCCCTCTCTCTTTCTCTCCCTCTCTCTCCTCTTCCTCTTCCTCTCCTCTCTCTCCCTCTCCGTTATGCATTATTATTTCGTGTTTTCTAGAAATTAGGCTAATATTAAAGAAAAAAGAATTGTTTTTTGGTTGAATATACTTTTATTAAGGTCATATAATAAATCTAGGCTAGTTAGCTAAGTAAAAAAAAAATTTCAATGTCACTAAGGTTCAATTTCATGGATTTTGTATATCAAAATTTTATTTTGTTTTTTTACCAAGTTTGGCTCTTCAATTTTTTAAATGAAATATAATATAGCATCTTAAAGTAGGTACAGATTTCAAGCTTCATAAGGTTTCATTATCACATTTTATACTAGAAACACCACAAAAAAGGAAAATTTACAACTTTTTAAATTTTTTTGGATTTGATGTACAAAAAGCAGTTAAGATTTTACTTGTGGCCAACCTCTTTCATAACCGTCACTGACTAACAATTAAAAACTAATGAAGACTTCAATACATTCAAACATGCGTGTATTGTGGTTCCTTTATTATATCGAGTAAACGAGGACATGTACGGGCTACAACATTACTTGAAGATTCACAATTATATATTCAATATGAATTTATGTGTTATATGTAATTAAATTATATATGCCTAATAAACAACTAAACATTGTGCCACCTGCATTGATTGAGCTGCATTCTATATAGCCTAATGCTTTAATAAAATAGCAGTTGAATTTACATTATGTTTGACCTACAAATATAATTTTGTTTGAGCTTGAAATTGGATATTCTCGTGCATGACTCTAATGTCCTTCTTTTACAATTTTTAGGTATTGTGTTTGTGACAATAATGTAAAAAAATATAAAACGGTGATCGCTAATCCGGTTAACCTTCGGTATGATTGGTATTTTCATTTTTTTTAATTTCAGGTTAGTTTATTTAAGTTTTCAATATGATAATTGCAGAGTTTTGCTTTCATATTGTTGTCAGGAAGTCAAGGAAATAATTTTTTTAAGCACGTATCAATGATCAATATCCAAATTTTCCTATTTAGGCTAAAGATGGATGGAATCCTACATCGTATGAAACTAAATTTATGAACAAATCCTTAAAAATATCAAACCAAGCTCTAGAATTAGTTTAATACTTACTCATAATAATGTATCCAAGTCTTACCTGAAACAAAAAAAGATCGTTAAGAAGAGAAGCGCAAATCACATACAGTGTTGTTCTTAGCATTTTAATGACATTAATATCTTACACCTTGTTGTTGATTCAAGAGGCAGTTACGTCCATAAAATCTAATTTCATAAGTTTGTGAAGAAGTTGCATCTAATTTACCCTGGTTTGAACTACATAGCGTTATTCATAATATGTGTGAAATGTTTAAGGGTACCTATCAACATATATCTGGAAATACGCAATTTTCAAAGGAAAAACGTAAATGTAACCTTTTTCATTCCCTCGCCAAGGGGTAGGACGGTCTGCTTGAACTATTCAAGCTCCTTCAGTCACAGTGATGGATTCCCAACATACACACATACATTAAGTATTAGTGTATGTATTGTATATTCCACGATCTATTAAAATTGAATATAGGTTGCAAATAAAGTTAAGAAAAAAAACCAATAGATCGGTCAATAATCCACTTTACATAACCTGAAATTAAACCTTTCTTTTAACCCGTCTTTATTATGGACCTTAATACGTAAATTAATCCTTAACATAAATATTCATAAACTCGAGAATTCCGTCTAAGTTGCAAAATCAGACAAAGACCTTACACACGTTGCAAAAAAATTTAGGTCAAATAAAGCTTATCGTGAGGTTTAAAGACAAATAAAAAAAGATTGTTCTGTTTAATAGCAAGTCGACGCATAATGCTAATTTACTTTAAACAAATACAAATTGCATAAATAATTTCACAATAAACCAGGTGAGATAACCAATATAAGTTTTCCAATTTGAAGTTCCAAAATCGCCAAAAGGAATATTATCCGTGTACAAAATGTGGCACTATTCATCATGAGCCACTTCACTGAAATACGAAAATTACGACATTACGAAGTTGAACTAAGCTACACGTAATACGGGTTTATTAATAAATTATTAAATCATTAAAATTATTAAAGTAAAATGATACCTTTAAAGATAACACCAATTAAATGACACATTCACATAATATCATCACTATCTTCGCTTCTCAAGCTATCGAAATTATTCTGCGAGCGATAAAAAAGTTTCTGATGAATAACAGAAAAAAAATAATTTTCCAGAATTGCAAATCACCCAAAACTATAGCGCAGAACGACATCAAACCCTTAACAGCAGAGATTTTTCAAATGGGTGATATATGGCAGCAATGTAAATAGAAGATGTTTGGATCATTTGCAAAACAGAATATTTCATAAAGTTAATTGTAACAGATAACTACTGTTTTTTTTTATGTGTGGAAAAATATATTTGTGTTACATTACTTTCAAGCAACCATGAGCAGGGTGTTACAAGACTCGGTGGCGTTCGTGTAAATTTTAGGTATAAAGTAAGTTTTGTGTTTAACAGAACGATCATAGAAACTTATAACATTAACAGATTACGCTTAAATTTGATGTATGAGTTACCTTTGCAAGAGTAGCTTCTGAAATGCCGGATAACAAATGATGGGAGAAAGTCCAAAAAATACGTATACTAAACCACTGGTGCCATCTTGTAGTATTTTTCATGTAGAATGTACCAATATATTTATACACGTCCGGAAGGCGACAAGGGCCCTAACAAATATAAGTTTTTGTTATTGAATACAGCGCCACAAGGTGTCAAGTCCACGTTAGCCATGTCCAAAAGGGGCCAAGTTCTTATAAAAAAGACGTGGTGTAATCTAGTGTTCCGCATAAAGTGACAGTAGCGGTTTCAGTGCAGCTGACAATTAGTATTTTTAGTTTGTGTTTAGTATTGTGCAATAAAATAAAATATTAAAGGAACCTCCAAATAATTGTAATGGTTATGACACTCCATCAGAAGAATTGATTGCTAAAAATGAAACAAAAAAGAAGAAGAAACGTGGAAGAATAAGAGAGGTTATGAAAAAAATTAGATTACAAAGCTATCAATTGGTTGAAAACTGTTACAAGAGGTGGAAGGGCTACAAGAAAAATATTGTAAATGGGTATTTCGACTTGATAAGGAAACACCGGGGTATATTATAAGAGAGGAAGTGCAAGAAGAAAAAGTAAGGGCAGCACGGCAATAACGTATGAGAAAGAAATTTGAGAAAGAACGGAATCTAAAATATTACAGGCATGTTAGAAAAATATAAATAAAGGGAGAGTGACACATGGACAAGATAGTAGAGAAGAATATTGTAAAAGAAAAAACAGGTACGCGAAGGAAGAGGTAGAGAGATTTACGGAAGGGGGAGTGAGGATAAGAGAGGACATAGTAAGAAGAAACAGGGTCGTACAGAAGCAAGAAAGATGGGAACAAATAAAAGAACCAAAATACAATGTAAAATATAGAACAATTGACGAAGAAGGGATGCCAAAAAATAAACGTGTGTAAGGCCGGATTCTGATCTCAAATCATTCACAGTGTGCAATACACCGAACACGAAAACAACATCGTCGTTTAACAATAATTACCATAAAATGCACACACTGATGAATAAAGCGCGAAATAAATCTAAAGTAACATAACATTGGTGGTTAGTAGTGTCATATTTAAAATATAAAAATTTCGTTGTCATACAGTATGCAATTTTATTACAACCACCCTTAAAAATTTAACTGAAGTTGACGATTACTGTTTACAAAAGACTATTCAGTTCCTGTTTATTTTGAAGTAACGGTTAGTAATTTTCAGTTTGTAATAGTGGTTGATTTATACATTTAAAACCCTTAACTTACCTCGGCGGAACATAATCCTACTGCTAACTCTTACAGAATAAACACAAATTACTCAATTAAAGAGTTAGTCAGCAACATTTGTATAAACCTTATCTCTTTTTTATACATTTATTTACTTTAGTTAGGACAATATCAAATAAAACTCTCGTTGTTTAGTACACTGCTTATTCTAAAAAGATTAACGTCTCGTTTAAACTGGTGTTCCGTGATGGGGTATAAGTTATAGATTTCTTTATTCGCTTCACTTCACTCCATTATTGGAAAAAATACAAATAGTATTGATATCTCTGTCAAAAATAAATGTAAAATATCTCCGCTAAATTCGTAGTACAGAAGAATACACTTTAAATATATTGCTTTTAATCGTGTTTCACATACACAGATAGCAGCACTTAGAGTTTCCAATAGTGCGATGAGCAAGATTTTTTCAGGATATGTTTCTCGAAAACAGACGTAATTTTATAGAACGTATGGAAACCATATTTACTTACAACAACATTATACAAAACTAAATACATAATTGATTTACATTAACTGAGGGTTTGCATTAAACAGTAGTAAATACAATAAACGAATGATTATACAAAATACTGCGACCAAAAAAGGTGGTTTAATCCATGTGCAAGGTATGAATACTGTCACGGTTTCCTTTACAGAATCCGAGAACCAGTGATTTACAAGTTTTCTATCATAAGAATACTTCGTACTAAGAAGAGAAACCGAGCGAAGAAGCAAAAAAAAATGAGAAACTAATCACTTAATTTTGAACACACTAAAATACAATTCTGGCATATAACAAAGTATATTTGTTACTTGAAGATAAGTATTCCGACTAAATAGATCATTAGAATATGATTTCTGTCAAAGAATAGTATAAAAGAATAATTTAAGGTCGAGTTAACTTAATTTAAAGATTTACTTACATTACATCAACTGAGGGGACACATAACGTAGTCAACATGACTGTCTATTCCACTTATCTAAAAGGAATTAGTTATTCCCGCACCCTAGTGCATCATTTAGTAACTTTTCTACATTGTTTATAATAATAATATGTGTTAACGATATAGTACAGATATAGGAGCAGTCTAAAAAAATATTTATAATAAAACTAAAAGACATATTCAGGAAATTCATCTACTCAATGAAACGCACTCTTAATTAAAAACAACTTGTCTGTTTTATATAAATTGGATATTGCAACACTTTCACATATTGTGCTAATGCATTATATAATGAAGGGATTTTGCTTGAACAGCTCCAAGGCGTGATGTTTGTATAGTAAGTTGTAACCGTATCTAGTGTTTAGTATTTAGATATTCACATTTATGTACCTTGCGTTTTATATATATATATATATATATATATAAATATACAGGGTGTCCAGTTTAAGATGAAATGCATGGGGATATTTGAAACCGTTAGAGATACGAAGATGGTTAAATGGAGAAAAAGTTGCGTCATTATATGCCCAAGAAGTAACCATGGTTATATGTCAAAAAATCCCTTCCATTTACTAGACACAGGGTGATAACTGAAAATATGCGTTTTCTAAAAATCGCTATATCTTGTTTCTTGCAAGAGATACATCCACGATTTTTGCAGGATGGGGGTAACAGGTAGCGAGGATTTCAAAAATGATTTTGAAAAAATCTAGGCCTACTAGATTTTGAGATAATGCACGCAACTTTCGATTTTCTTATGGACGCCATATTGGATTTTTGCATTTTTGAATTCTTCATAAAAAATGCTTTTCAACCATATATCATATGTTTATAATTTGCCAGTGAGAAAGTGTCAAATTACACAATTAAATTTATATCAAAGCAACCTTGACATATTATGTATTTTAATTAAATGAAAATTAATCTACAAATTAAACTAACTATTGAGAACAATATTATTGATTATTAACATAAATCATAATAATAAAAGTGACAAAAACAACAAAAATAAAATTTAATATTATACTGAATTTTACTATTAATTAATCAAATGCTCGAATAAACCTTCATTCTCCTGCAAACACCATCTGCATCGAGTTAGCACTGCATCACAAGAGTTCCTTATCATCTCGCATTTTTGAATTCTTCATAAAAAATGCTTTTCAACCATATATCGTATGTTTATAATCTGCCAATGAGAAAGTGTCAAATTACACAATTAAATTTATATCAAAGCAACCTTGACATATTATGTATTTTAATTAAATGAAAATTAATCTACAAATTAAACTAACTATTGAGAACAATATTATTGATTATTAACATAAATCATAATAATAAAAGTGACAAAAACAACAAAAATAAAATTTAATATTATACTGAATTTTACTATTAATTAATCAAATGCTCGAATAAACCTCCATTCTCTTGCAATAATTGAATAGATGGTTGATTGGCAAAGGCCTAGTTTGATATAAATTTAATTGTGTAATTTGACACTTTCTCATTGGCAGATTATAAACATCTGATATATGGTTGAAAAGCATTTTTATGAAGAATTCAAAATGCAAAAATCAATATGGCGTCCATAAGAAAATCGAAAGTTGCGTGCATTATCTCAAAATCTAGTAGGCCTAGATTTTTTCAAAATCATTTTGAAATCCTCGCTACCTGTTACCCCCATCCTGCAAAAATCGTGGATGTATCTCTTGCAAGAAACAAGATATAGCGATTTTTAGAAAACGCATATTTTCAGTTATCACCCTGTGTCTAGTAAATGGAAGGGATTTTTGACATGTAACCATGGTTACGTCTTGGCCATATAATGACGCAACTTTTTCTCCATTTAACCATCTTCGTATCTCTAACGGTTTCCAATATCCCCATGCATTTCATCTTAAACTGGACACCCTGTATATATATATATATATATATATATATATATATATATATATATATATATATATATATGTATATACAGTGTGCAGCAACCAAGATGCAAAGTTCTATAACTCCTTTGGTTTCATAGATATCAAAAAGTTCTCAAACAAAAAGGGTAGACGAAGTAACAGTGCATTATTTCAAATTATTTTGAACTATACAGGATGTTCCAAAATTCAGATATGAATCTAACTCATGTTTTTTTAAATGGGAACCTCTGTATATTATTTCATATTCAGAAAGCCCACATTTTTTCGATTTTTTTAATATCGGGGTTGAATACATTATACAGGGTATTTGGAAAGATATGGATTGTATTGTGTTGAAGTTGTGCTCATTTCAATGCCCTGTAGAACAATACATTCTGTAGAAATGAATTATCTGTTGGCCAGTTGCCTTTCAAAATATTGTCTAGTATCGTTACCCACCATTATTCATTTAGCTACTTGGGGTTTGTATACAGGGTGGCTCAAATCTCGGATGTGTCATTTTCTTCCTTAACTCAAATAAAACACCCTGTATTTTTTATCACTGCCAAAGTCCTCTGGTACTCCTCTTTAATTTTTGTCAGAGGTTCCCTTTACCTAACGTGAGTAGTTATCTAGATATTTCCAGATATATGATGAATTTGATACAAAATCTAGGATTATGATGTTTATCTGGTCGTCATTGTGTTTGACAAATAAATTGACAAATTTACTGCTGTTTGAGAAGGATTTCTCCTGCAAATGTGTCGAAACAGTACAAATAAATCAATCTAGAGCACTATCTAACCTGTTTACTTGCTACTGATAACATTAACTGTAAATATAGAAGAACAACAATGACGAAAGAATAAATAATAAAAAGAAAATAAGAACATTCAATTAATCATATTAGGTGTTCGAAGTGACATCCACCAACATCAATACAATGTTGCAGTTGATCCTCGAATGCCCGACTCACATCTCCCAATATTGTAAGATCAACACTCTTGAACGCTTCTGTAATTCTGACCTTCATGTTTTCTTTTGTCGTTGGTGGATCAGTATACACCATACTCTTTACATAACCCCACAAGAAGAAATCCACTTTAGTTAGGTCTGGTGATCGAGCTAGCCAATGTTTAGGTCCTCCTCTGCGTATCCGTCTTTGTTGGAAATGATTATTCAGATAGCCCTTGATAGGACCTGTGTTATGAACCGGTGCGCCATCATGTAACAGCCACATGCGTCGCCGAATGTCGAGAGGCACTTCTTCAAGAAGAACTGGTAAATGATTTTGAAGAAACTGTAAATAAACAGTACTATTCACCGTTTCTTCAAAAAGTGTGGTCCTATTATACGATTTCCCAAAACTCCACACCAAACATTCAAGGACCATCTTGTTTGGCTGTGTGTTCGTATCAAATGTGGGTTAGATGCCTAGTAATAGTGAAAATTGTGTCGGTTAACTCCTCCATTTTTCGAAAATGTTGTCTCATCCCCAAACAAAACAAAATCAAAGAAAAATGGTTCTTCGTCGATTTTAAATTTTGCCCATTGACAAAATTCTACTCTGCTTTGGAAATCGTTTACAATTAGTTCCTGATGTAGTTGGACATGGAAAGGATGCATTTTATGTAATGACACGATTCGTTGAACCGTACCACGGCTAATGCCTTTTTGAAATGAAATCTTTCGTATACTGGTATGCGGGTCTTCTGTAACGCTCAGCATCACTTTGAGTAGGTTGTCTTCCGTTATTGCATGTTTTCCTGCTTCTCTCTTGTGATAGTTAACCGATCCGATACGGTCAAAAGGATCCAAAAATTTTCTCAAACTAACTTTACTCGGTTGTCTCCGGTCTGGAAATCTTACACTATATACTCTTGACGCCAATAAACAGTTTTTGGTGCATTCACCAAGTATCCAAATCATGTGTCATTTCACGACGGGAAAATTGTTCACCATTCATCTCGTAGTTACTTTTCACTTCAACTATATTGAAACAGAGAAATAAATTGAACGAATAACTTAGCGAAACACTACAGTGAAACCTGTCGAACTGACAGATATGTCAAATACAAAAACTACTTGATAATAATACAAAAACTTCGTGATAATTACTTTCAAACAGCGAATTGCAATGAATATCTGGAAATATCTCGATAACTACTCACGTTAGGTAAAGGGAACCTCTGACAAAAATTAAAGGGGAGTACCAGAGGACTTTGACAGTGATAAAAAATACAGGGTGTTCCATTTGAGTTAAGGAAGGAATGACACATCCGAGTTTTGAGCCACTTGTACACAAACCGCAAGTAGCTCAATGAATAATGGTGGGTAACGATACTAGACAATATTCTGAAAGACAACTGGCCAACAGATAATTCATTTCTACAGAGTGTATTGTCCTACAGGGCATTGAAGTGAGTACAATTTCAACACAAAAAATCCATATCTCTCTAAATACTCTATGCAATGTATTAAACCCCGACTTTAAAAAAATCGAAAAAATGTGGGCTCTCTGAATATGAAATAATTTTAAATAATACACTGTTACTTTCTCTACCCTTTTTGTTTGAGAACTTTTTTGATATCTATGAAACCAAAGGAGTTATCGAACTTTGCATCTTGGTTGGTACACCCTGTATATATATATATATATATATATATATATATATATATATATATATATATATATATATATATATAGGATGTCCCAACGATTTGGGGGTGGAAGATTACACCTATACTGTTGATTTAATAAAAAATCTTATAACAGATTATTGTAGTCAACAACAAGGAGCATCTTGTAAAAATATTTTTGTATATACAGGGTGTCCCACTTTGGAGTACTACACTAAACTTGTGTTTTTTTTTATAGAACACCCTATATATTGCAATTCTATGTTAAATGGTGAGCATACGGTATTATGGTCTAGAACTAACGGTTCCTAAGTTATTGACATTTCTATGTAAAAAAATTAGTCAATTAATGAAATTTTGGTATTTGTTTTTCCAACCTGTCTAATTTTAACTTCTACATTCAGATTGCAGACTCTTTTCTTTACATATACAGGGTGGTCCATTTTGCATTTTTGTTACTTTTCTTATTTTTTTAAATGGCACACCCTGTGTTTTATTACAGATTTCAATAGCGTTTTTTACGGGCTTTCAACAGATAATTACTTTTTACTACCTATTCCAAAGTGTTTTTGAATTATTTAGTGATAAAGTTGAAAATTGTAAATATTTTTTGTTTTTGTCGAATTTGTTAGAATATGAAATAAATGAAGACAATATCATAATTCAAAGAAAAACAAAAATGAAACAATGCTATTGCTATAAAACCGTGAAGCTATATTTTTATGGCACAATTCAACATTTTTCACTTAAAAAGAGCAACGCTTAATAATTATTTACTAGAAGCTGCAAGTGCCTGCAATCTGAATGTAGAAGTTAAAACTAGACAGATTGGAAAAACAAATCCCAAAATTTCACTCCGATATCTTTCAAGATAGCGGAACAGGAGCCTACTTAATTGACTCATTTCTTTCTACTAACATACTTGCAGTTTGCAAGTCAGGTAAATGTACAGAAGTTGGTTAGGTGTACCAATGCACACTCAATGGTTAAACATTATCTTTACAGTATTAAATATACAAAATCCGTGTGCAGTACAAGCTTTTCTTAGTCTGTGTGGTTTACTATTTATGACAGATTTATATTGCTTGTTGCCAGACATTCTTTTGATGATAAAAATAATCATATAAAGAATTGCTTACCGTACTACTTAGATAACGGAGGCAACATATAAATGAAATATTCAGGATTTACCGTTCGCGTTCATAAAGCTGTATATAATGGGATCAACATGGGACGGAAAAGGTTGCGGTTCAGGAAAGAGGACATATACGCAAGTTTGTTATTAAAAACAGTATTATTCCGTAAGTTAGATTTACTGCTGATGCTATCCCACTGATCTTATATAGAACATGATGTTGCGGTGTTTCTCCTTACTGCTACTCACTGTCTCTCACTCTAGTACTGATTTGTCTGTTTGACCTATGTACGTTCGGTCACAGTCTTCTCGTGGTATCTCGTATATATCCTTTGACATTTTAAGTTGATTTTGGTTGATGTGTTAGGCAATATGCCTCCGTTCTTTTCATTCGTCTTAAATATGGTTTAGATGATCTGTTTTGGTAAAAGCACTTTGTTTGTTCCTCCTCTTTATCTTCTTCCTTTTTCTTCTTCGATTAATCCTTCTTATTGATAGGTTTTTCGGACAATCCGTTTTGTAACAAAGCTTGCCTTAGGATTTTAATTTCCTTCCGCACGTTTTAATGGTACGTGCGTCGCCTGGATTTCTATATATTGTGTCTCCTAGTTGTTTTTCCTTTCTCGACATTAATACGTCTAAAAACGGCAGTGTTCCATCATCTTCTCTTAATCATAACCTACCGTTTGTATTGCTCGTTCTTCCAGGTCGTTTATAAATAAATTAACCAGAACTGGAGATAGTGGCAAACGTATCGGTGCTTCTTCGATGGCATACATAGATGTAGTAAGTGATGTCTACTCGCGAACTTTGTTTTAATTATATCGATTGCTTCCTTAATCAGTACGTTAGTGCATAGTGACATGACATCGCAACTAACTAATCAATCGCCTAGATTGAGGGTTTCCCACTATGGAGTGGCTCGAATATTTTACGTATGACTGATTATTCGGCGTAACATCGCAGCTGTTTGTCGACGTATGTTGTAAAGGTGATGCGATTGGACTCACTATTGGTATCAATGATTCCCCAGATTTGTGAATCTTTGGAAATACATAGAATTTCGGATTTTAATGACTTTTCACGTGGTATAAGTTTTAATTGAATTTTTGGATTGATCTTGGTGTTTCCCATTTTCGTTTTTGTCGTTGTAGGATCCGTCGCGGTGTTTTGATAAAAATTTGGAAAAGAATTATATTTTATCTTATTATTGAAGTCCTCAACATCCATAACGATAGTGTTGTCGATATTGAATTTCATTGTTGTTTATTGCGTAGCTTCGCAAATTTTCTTTTCTGTGTTTCCGTTATTACCCTTTTGTGTCTGTTTCCGCACAAAACTTGCTACTTAGTAATTTGTTTCAACATATTCCATGTAGCTGTTCATTCAGTTGATCAAAAGGCTCTTCTCTTGTCAGGAGTTGTCTGCCTCAATAATGACATACTTGCGTTGTTCGATTTAGTAAATTCTAGTTCATACATTTTGCCATAACCCGTTCTTCTCTGCATCGCGATAGAAACGCTAGGTTGAACATGCATAGTAGTCTGCGTTTCTTCGAACGTTGTTTTCTTTTCGAATGTTCCAATTTATTGTTGAATTTCCTTCCTATAAAGGTTAATGATGTTGTGTTTGAGATTTCCACGCTTGTTGCATGTACTTTCATTTCGTTCGGCTCTATGATGTCATATAGAACTTCATTTCATTCGGCGTATTTCCGGAAACACTCGCTTGCCATGATCGGGTCACTAAAAATCTGGTTTGGTTCGCGCTATTCGAACACCAGTCGAACGATATTAGAGAAACCATTCGAAAACGAGTGAACAAACAAGACTTTGATAGGATAAATACGGCTACCAGAAGTAAATATTCGAAGACCAAGGCAATGCACAAGGAAATTCAGCAGAAGAAACTCGAAAAGCTAATGAAGGAGAAGAATGAATCAACCAACATCAATCAAAAACAGTGTCATAGAGATCTTTAAACGACAGTTGAACGAGATCGAAATGCAGGTTCTGGACAAAGGCTCGAACTACGCGATTAACACCGAGGTATATTCCGAAAGTAGATTTAATAATCGTAGTCGAAGAAACAGCTATGAAATTAGATCCTGAAGAAGTCGAAGAATACAGAAGTAAAGTTAGATCAGTCCTAGATTCATCTAGGCGAACTAAACCTAACCTCTTTAACAAAGGAGAGCGGTCATTTCCCTTAAGAATGACTGTGGTAATGGATATGGACACTTACAACAGTAAGATCCAAGAACTACTAGACGGGAACAAATACCAAAAGACCCCACACCATCCATCGGAAGACGGATATACCGGACGCTGGCTAAACGTAAGGGGGAGTACTCCGATTACCAGAGAACTAGACTTACCTCACACTGCTGCAAATCTCTGCATCTGTACGGCCTACCAAAGATTCATAAGCAAGAAATTCGTCTGAGACCAATTGGGAGCTCGAGAAATTCACCTTGTCACACATTAGCAAACTATCTGCTAGGTATCATCACACCCTTATCGGTAAAAGCCGAATCTATGGTCAAAAATACGCAGCACATCGTGGAAACTATCAGAAACATCCAACTAAGCCACGAAGAAGTACTGGTAAGCTTTGACATTGTGAGTCTATTCACAAATGTGCCTACCTATAAGACACTAACTATCATAACGGACAAGCTGGAAAAGGATGAAAAGTTAGACCAACGCACGCAACTCTCGGTAAACACAATAATGAAGCTTCTGGCAATATGCATTAAAACTACGTATTTCCAGGTAGAAGAGAAATTCTACCAACAAGAGTTTGGGATGGCGATGGGTTCACCACTATCACCCATAGTGAGCAATATATGTATCAAAGACTTTTGAAGACCAAGCGATATACGAATTCACAAAGAAACCAAGGATGTGGCTTAGATACGTGGACGATACTTTCATAATTTGCAACACGGCAAGCACCAGCTAGATGAATTCCTAGATCATCTAAATATCCGCACACCCTCCATAAAATTCACAATGGAATTGGGGTCGGAACAAAAACTGCCATTCCTGGATGTACTTGTACACAAAAATGACAACAGTTTCACGGCAAGTGTATACAGGAAACCTACCCACACGGGGAGATACCTATACTACAACTCCAATCACCACAAAAACGTGAAGTTAGGCGTGGCAAAATGCTCTATGTACGATAGAGCAAAAACAATATGCTCAAAACAAGAGGACCTGAACAAAAAAAAAGAAAATATGTCTAGAACACTCAAAGAAAATGGATACCCCGATCTAACAACTAACTTAAACAGGGAAAGGGTAACCGAAAAAGAAGAACCTAAATATACAGCGATAATACCATATATACAAGGTACCTCAGACAAAATACGAAGGATAGGCAGCAAATACAAGATACGCACTGCCTTCAAATCGACCAGAACGCTCAGGGGAATACTAACCAAAGCCAAACCATACAATAAAGATCAGAATTCCAAGAATTGTTTATACAAACTACCATGTGAATTCGGCAGAGTATACATATGAGAAAACAGTTGACCACATAAAGTGAGAACGCAGGAACATAAGAACAACGTCCTCGAGGGCGAAACAGAAAGATGAAGAGTCGCCGAACATCCCTGGAACAAAGGTTACCGCATCCAATGGGATAACATACAGATAGTGGCAAAGGACGAGAACACAACTCGTCGGAAACTCAAAGAAGCCACATACATCGCACTTGCAGAAAATTCAATAAGCCAAGCTAGTGTAGAAATGAAACCCCTAAAAAGTATATATTGCTCAGTGGCTCAGCGGTAAAGGTGTCAGACTAGTAAGTGAAAGGTACCAAGTTCGAATCTGAGAGTAGTCTTGGGAAAAAGATGTATATAACATATGAATTCGACTCAAGTGCAAAAACAGTCCTTCTCAGGACTAAGTCTTATGAGGGAAGCAGAGTCCGCTTCCAAAACGTCGCGCTCAAAAAACAGAAACTGTGGAAATAGGTCGATCAACTCCACTAATAGGAAACCACAGTTACAAAACACTTATAATACAGAATAAACTGCTGTACTCTGTGCGTTCCTTGCTTAACATACCCTCGCTGACTTTCACTTTCTCTACTTTCGCTGTTTTACTTTCTTTTTTCCTGCTGGTTTTTCTGTGGATTTCATAATAGGTCTATTGTGTGTTGTTGGTTGATGGTTTTTGTTTAACACCAGCTTCCTTAGCCCAACCACCAAAGAGGAACTTAATTGGGGAAAAAGTCGTGGCATATTTGAAATAAACGACAAAAAGCAAAATAAGAAACACCAAGATCGATCCAAAATTCAATTAAATCTTATACTACGTAAAAAGTTATCGACATGACCGAAACTATGGATTTCCAAAGATTCACAAATCTGGGGAAACACTGATACCAATAGTGAGTTCAATCAGATCACCTTTACAAGAACTTGCAAGGCACGTCACCAAACAGCTGCAACCTTACTCCGAAAAGCAAGAATAATACGTAAAAAATTCGAGACACTTGATGGGGCTTATCTAAAAGGGAACACTTACCCAAAGCAACTTATTAGTTAGTTTCTATGTCGTGTTACTATTCACCAACGCGCCGCTCAATGAAACAATCGCCATAATCAAAACAAAGTAGTATTCGCAAGAAGACATCATCGGCTTAACGAAGCACTGCGTAAAAAATACTTACTTTATGTATGGAAGCCAGAGGTGTAGACAAATAGAACCACCACAGATAACATTACAACTACTGCCAGTTCTACTAATTTATTTATGAAAAACTTAGAAGGACGAGCAATATAAACTACATTATGGTTAAAACATGTGGACAATTTTATAATCTGGACACACGGACGAGAAGAATTGAATCGATTTCTAGAACATACAATACAATACAATGGAAATAGAAGACAGTAACCTGCCGTTTTTAGCTTCAAGTTTCAGTAATGCTTGCATGTGTTTGAGATTTCCACGAGTGTTATATGTATTTCCATTACAGGTAGTGATACGTGAAAGCTACGTCGAGTAAGTTCCCTTGATAATAACTGCCGTCCCAAAAAGGTGAGGCCCACCTTCAACGAGTGTACTGTACAGGACGTTTCAGTACTCCACTTCCAACTCTCCAAAGTCTTCATCTGGACAGTTGTAATTTGGAAGGTTTCGTTCATTACCTGACTAGTCTCACGACCAGGCCAGTACAATCCCAAGTTGTGTCCGGTTACAGGCCGAAATCTGTGCCAACTAGCAACACGTCTGACACTCAAAACTTTCGCCTTAACCTTCGCTCTTTTTTATTGCATAGCTAGTCAACCTGTCTATTAGAGCAATTAGAAGCTGCGTAACATTACGAAACACTGCTACTGGGTGTCATGTTTGCAAGCCACCAACTGTCCGTAATCACATGTAGATGATTCAAAAGCAAATCCGTTGCTACGTTAGTTTTACTTATCTGAAAGACACGACCACTGTGATTGCCCTAAATTTTAACGACGGAACCATGGTCTCTCAGTGACTGTCGTGACAAACATCCCAGTCGCTAGCACCAATATCCTAGAACACACCGGTATATATCAACGATGTATAATATCACGTTCTGATTGGCTCTGGAATATTACACATAACCATTTACGCAAAATGGGACTAATCCGTATCCAAGCAGCACAACCAGTCAAATCATTTAATGTAATAGGTCGATTCTATGTTATGGACTTAGCACCTCGAAGCCGATTTCAGGATGACGCAGACTATTATAATAGCTCTATTACTAGAACAACTGCAGTTGAAATAGCTTCACTACATTATGGAATTTTAACGTAACTGCGGCCACGTAGGCTTGAAACGTCACGACACTATACAACAGAAAACATTGTAACTATCAGCCCCTGGTTCTGGTACCTCACCCAGGGAGGAACCTCACTATAGGGTACCAACAAATCTATTACACCTGACACACAAGTGTGGCAAGTTACTCCCTTCACTACCGCCACACCTGCAACGCGTTGTCGTACGCAAAATGCACAACAGATGATGCGGCTACTGACGTTGATTCAGAAACAATGGCGTCAAAAAAGTACCATCAGAGGACAGAGGAAGTAAGGCACCGCCAATTCAACAAACAGCAGCAGAATGTCGTGCAGCATAACACCTCTAGCTACAATGTCCAGAAACACACACTTAGCCAACAATTTTGACCACGTCTAGTGTGTAGCTGAAGTCAAGCAACAGCCTACTGAACCTGAATGGCATACAAGTCCAACTACAACATGCAGTCCAAGATGCTCTTGAAGGCAATCTGCCGTATGCTTACAAAGCAAGAAGGGATTTAACAGCGTGTTGGCAGACTACATCCAATAAGGGTGGAGACGGTAAGAAAGGCTTAAACTAACGAAGAAAATTCTGCTTAAGAAACACTCCGCTTGCAAATAGTACCCAAACAGTTCCACATCACTCCAGTTTCGAACTCACCAACACTACGAAACCCAGTTCCTGATGCTAAACCACTACAGTTGTTTGCCTGAGTGCTATGGTCGCTGTCACACAAGTTGAGTCTTCGTATAAACGACAAAGCGCGTTTGGTGTAACCAAACCGACAGCCGCCGACATCTGGTATCGTTCAAGTCGTAGTTATCCTCTACCTACGTGCCATAAAACTGTACTTAATGCACATAAGCGCGAGTATGATGGAACGAATTGTATTGTAACAAATTATGTGGTGATTTGCTCATACTTAAACCTTCTAGTGTTGTACTGATAAGATTCAAGTACAACCATCTACTACTAGACCTGGTGCATGTCACGTGGGAATAATAATAGCAAGGATAATTGACTAAACGTATGCATTTTTAATTACTTATGCACGTTGAATGACAATCCATTGTAGTCCCTTATCGGCACACTACTGTATACTAAGCTTAGGAGCTTTCACTTTGTATCTTTTGCAATTTCCTTACTACCAAACCTGCACGCATATGTGTACCGTTCCGCATCTGCTCCCGTAGAGCACATTTTGAAGGTACTGCGGAGCAGTATACATTGAAATCTGCAAATTTGTAAACAAGTGAATTAATATTATAAAATCCAAACGTAAATGTGTGTATTTAATTCTAGGACTAGAAATTCGAATAAAATTGTTTCAGTACCAAATAAAAATCAAGAGTATGTTTTTACAGAACCAACCTTTCATTATTTTGTTAAAAAACTTCTTAAGACAAAAATTAAATACAATCCTTGTAGGTGCAAGAATATTTTTACTAAAACCTAAACAGAACATTTATTGATTAGTTTTAATTGTATTTCTTGTATTATAACGCTTAGCGCTTGATCGGAAAACCTGTAAATCTTCTGCAATTTTTTCTGGAGTAGGCTTCATACTCATCCATTTTTACCGATATATCAGTTATTGCACATTTGAGGACCAGTAGATTTTGAATAATGGTATTTTTAAATATCATAAATTCTTCACACCTTGGTACACTTTTGTTTATCAAGTAATATTAATTAAATTGTTAATAAACATATGGACTGCATGAGATAAAAATAATTTCCAGTTATGTTATAAATTCGTTTATAAATAGTATTAATTCACGTTATTGTAGGTATTATTGTTTAATATCTATGGTAATTCGCTGTGAAAAGTACGTCACAAAAATATATTTATAATAACATTTGAACCATTATATCTTGATTTAGAAAGCCGTCTCCGTAACCGCAACTTAACTTACGACGACCATTACGTATTGATTTAGTATTGCTATTGAATAGAGTTTGGTTTTTTATTTTCGTTTGAAGGAAGTGTAAGTTTATTTGAATGCTTTGTCTGAATATCTTCTATGAACAAAAATGGACATTTGCTGTAGCCGGTGGCCCCATCTATCTTCACGTTATGTCATTAACATCTGTCACATCTTATCAAATTTTTGGAGGTAGAATTCAACGAATATTAATTAAAAACTACACAGAAAGTTGTTTATTTCACTAACAAGTAGAATAATGCTCATTTTGTATAAAGTAGCAATGCCTGATACTCATAGAGACATAAATGAGGAGTTTCCAAACACGTAGTGAACTGGATGGAGCAAAAAATGTCTGATTTATTCGTACAAAACATGCATTTTTGGGACTCGGAAGATTTCTGGACCCCGGTTCGAGTCTTCCTCGTCTCGAAAAGTGACATTTTTTGTACTAATGAAACAAATAACTATTTTAATACTGTATACAACGCTGGTTCCTTAAAAGTTTCTCTGTTATTGGATACTGTGCTGAAAAATAGGCATTTAAATTTTTAGTAACCTGTCAGAGTAAATTAAAAAAAAGGGATACACTTTATAGATACATACATTAGCACTACTTTTTATACAAGTTTTCCCAATTTGATTCCTTGCATGTTTAATGCGCACATGTCAAAGGTATTTCTAAAACAAGAAAGCTTTTCATGGAAATCAAGCACTTAAGGTCGCTTAGATGAACTAAATATATATATACATCCTAAATTTTTTAGAACGGTTTTTATTCGAAGTATTACATTAAAATAATTTTTGAAGTTTGCGTAAAACCCTGCATGATAAACGTATCGCGAATAATTTACAGGAGGATTTATAGCAGTAATAGATTTTAGTGGAAAATTATATTCAAAAGTTTCACGAAAAAATAATACTTAAAGAAAATCGGTTATGATGCTGATACCTTTCTTTAAACAAAGTAATATTAACGTAAGCTTCATGTACCAGAAAAGCTTGTTTGTTTAAAAGTGACAAGTTACTACGTTTGCTGTCAAATGTTTTCTGTTTAAAGGAAGAAAAAGAAGCTATTACACAACTTTTCCAATAAAGTATTTATATGTGGTAGTAGACTATCCGTACACCAGTGGTGTTGACATAGCGCGTGTATAAAAAGCAATAAAACTTTGGAACAGAAAAAGCTAAAATGTCTGACCGTGAATAAACAATTTTTGATTAACAATCACAAATTTTCATCCCGACCCTAGTAAAAACAAGCTTAAACAGTAAAAAATTGAAGTAAAGGATGGAGTTGCTGCTACTGATAAAAAACTGTATTTACTTAATACTCTAACATAATGAATAATATAAACACGACTCAAATTTATTAGATTAGATGCTCAATTAAATTACTGCGTAGAGTTACGTACGTTTTACGGTATATTTTCTAACAAAAAAAAACTACTCTATTGTTGAAGTGAATGTACCTTGTAACACATAATTGCGTCACAAAAAGAGCTTTCTTGCTAATTTCTTACAGTACGGCGTCTGCTACTACTAAAAATTAATTTGCTTAAAACGAAAACAACGCTCAAAATTAAAACGAAATCGTATCCAGATCAGTTATCATCACCATATAAAATTTTGCTTTGGTGTAGTATAGCAGAGTGCAACAATATTCCTAACTGGGTAGTTATTTTTCCAATTGTTTAATCTTTAAGACATCTGAAGGGGTAAATTAATTTTGAAACTTTCCTTAATGTTCCGCCACTTAGGAAAATAATTAAAAGAAAAACATTTTTGCAGTGACACGATAAAAAATGTAAAATAAGATGATTTTTAAAATGAGTATGAAGTAAGTCATGAACACAAAAATATCAGGAATGAAACAACGTCTAGGAAGATAATATTTTTAATATACAGTTGCTCAATCACACTAAAACATATTTTTTTTTCAATTAGCAATGTTTAAAGTGTTTTTACTCCAAAGAATATAAAATGACTTTTTCTATTTTGCGTTTATAATACCTACTTTATGACACTCAAACTGGCGTTTTAATGGTTTTACTTTATGAAACCGTAAATTTTTTTTATTTTGGTATGTAAACTAACAAGTACTAAGTGATGCAAACAAAAGTGTAACATATTCTGTTCTTATCTGGAATGTATATACCGTGTGTTCGTCCTCAAGTCGGAACAAAGAGATTTAACATTGGAACGAAAGTTTCTGAAGGTTCTTGCTCGCCAATTCAACCGATAGAAGAGCTAATGCTTGGTTTAAAACAGAAAATATATAATTGGTGTTTTTTAAATATGATATGCCTTGATCTCTCTGGACTGCAAATCTGGATTTGGATTGTGAGTATGCTCACAATGAGTGAACAAAAGATTTTTTTTTTATGATTGTGGACCTGAACAGGCTAAACTTGGCCTATCGTGCTAAAGCACTCAGGAATACTTAGGAGGATGGATAGAGGGATAATGAATTGCCAATAGATGCCTATGAACAGCTACCTTAAATTTTCTCATGCCATAAGTGAGAGGAAAGCAGGAACTAGGGAGATCATTTCATAGTTTAGAAGCCGTGTAAAAAATGTGGATTGCGCCCGTTTGGTACGACAAGTGGAGATTTGTACTACATACTGATGATGTGAATGAGCAGACCGAGTGTTTCTCGCAAAGACAGCCCGAGATGGTATCAAAGAATATAATTCAGCAGTACAATAGCCGTTGTAATAACGATAATACAAAGAAAGAACTGAAACCATCCCTCTATGCTCAAGGGACTGTATGTGAGAAGTTAAGGACGGGTCATTTATAAGACTAATCGCTCTCTTTTGAATACGATCAACGATATCGGAGCGTATTGGCGAGCACTAACCCAGAGGTAAAAATTATATTCCAGATGAGACTGAATTTGGGCCTTATACAGCAGAAGGAGTTGTCGAGAGGTAAAGTACTGCTTAGATCTGTACAAAAAGCCTATTTTACGAGCAGCTGTTTTGGTAGCTGACAGAAGATGGTCAACCCATGAGAGATTTGAAGATACAGTCATACCCAACAGAGTAATAGTCTGAAAACTTAAGAACTGAGCCATTCATACTTACAAAAGAAATGATCGATCTTGTTTGGCGGACATAAGGCAACACTGAGTTTTGTTAGCATTAAATTTAACTAGATTATTGCTTCCCCATTCGAGAATACGTTGAATGTCTTTGTTGATTGAATTTGCCATGTCAGCTTTAATTTCTTGATTTTACATAGAAGGTGGATTATCACTATGAGTAGACTGAGATGAACTACAGTGAAGAGTGCTATGGTCAGCTAAGAAATGGATGGGTTACTTGTTGAAGAAATAAGGTCATTTATGTACAGCAGAAAAAGTGTAGGTGCAATAACGGATCCCTGTGGTACGCCCGCGTTAACGCAAACTTCTTTTGAAAAAAAGTCATCAACTACGACACGTATTCGTCTTTCATCAAGTAAACTAGAAACCCAGTTGATGAGCGTATCATTTAACCCAAACGAGGTGAGTTTGACACGTAAACATTTATGCCAAACTTGATCAAATGCCTTTGAGATATCTAAACGAACTACAACTGTTTCACCGGACTGCTCTACTGTATTGTTCCAAACTTGGGTCACACATGAATGAAGATCACCTGTTGAACGACTTTGCCTAAACCCATATTGGTGATCACTAAGGAGTTTGTTAGTTTCAAGGAACGAGGGCGGTTGCTGATTGATGGCTTTTTCCATGATTTTGAACAAAATGGAGGTGATGTCAATTGGTCGGTAGTTTGAAGGATCGGTCTTATCGCCTTTTTTGGGAATAGGTTGAACATTTGCTAACTTCCATGATGAAGGGAATTCCCCAGAAGACAGAGATCGTATAGAGCTTAGATAGGACTGGTACTAGTTCGGGGGAACATTTCTTTAAGACAATAGCTGGGATACCGTCTGGGCCAGTCGCCTCATTAAGATCAAGCCTACTGATGATCGATTCCAAGAGCTTGTACCGAAAATGAATTGGTTTCATAGCTTATAAAGAAGAGTTGACTAGGAGTACATCTTTTCCAGAATCATTGAGACACGAGTTTGATGCAAACAAATCCACAAAAACATTGGCTTTGTCTACAGAATCAGAAACTACCTATCCGTCAATAGACGTCAGGGGGTGAAATGAAGATGTTCCAAAGTTTTTACTAATGGCTTTAGCTAAAGACCAAAATTTACGATTGCCTGAAGGAGATGTAGCTAGTTCATTGCATTTTCGTTGTGCGAACATCTTTTTGGTTTTAGTGATTCCACTTCTAGCACCAACGTATTCTACATGACTGTCGACCGATTTATTAGATTTCCATTTAATGTAATATTTATTTTTTAAAGATATTGCATCAGCACAAGCCTTATTGAACCAAGGTTGGGAACGTGAATGACCTATACGGTACTGTTTTTTGGGAATATATAACTCCATTCCCATGAGGATGACTTCAGATACTGAAAGAGCGAAGTCCGAAGAAGAGGACGACTTAAAACAATATTCACGCCATGGAAAGGTTGCAAAGAAATCCCGTAAATGACTCCATCGAGCTGACTTAAAGCACCACAAGGTTCTATCGGTTTTGCGAACAACAGTGGAATTAGGTACAGTAGAAATGATTTCTGTTAGACAATTGTCGGAAAGACCTAAAGGCGAAAGAACGCAAGTTTTATGAACAAGAAGGTTTGATGTAAGAAAGTGATCTATGAAGATGTGGGGTATGGTTAGGGTTATCAGGGATTCTTGTGGGTTCAGAAATCATTTGTGCGAGATCACATGAAATAGCAAATGTTTCTGCACTATCACCAGCGGGATCTATAGTAGATGAAAACTGAAGCCAATGAGAGTTATGAACATTGAAATCGCCTACAAATGAGATATCGCAAGATGGAAACTGAGACAGGAGATAGTCAACTTTCATACTAAGGTAATCGAAGAAGTCTTGAAAGTTACTGTCATTAGGAGACCTATAAATGCAACAGTTAAATTTCACAAAATTAGAACCAGAATGTTTAAACCAAATTACGTCAAAATTTTTATTTTCTAAGGAAGAAACCCTCTTGCAAGCAATTCTGTCCTTGATGTAGGCACATACGCCTCCTTTATATCGAAAGTTAGAGTGAAGGTGGTATTTAGGAAATTGCAAGTCGGGTGACTCGGAGCTTTCTGAGGAGACTTGTGTTTCAGATAGAAACAAAATATCAGGTTGTAATTGTTCAAGATGTTGGTGAACAGCATTAAGATTAGACCTGATACCGCGGATGTTGCAGTATCGGAGAATAAAAATTGTTAAGAACAGAAAGGCGAGGGCTGATTAATTACGTAAACAACAGAAAATCTGATAACGTAAAGGCGATATTGCGTAAGTACCAAATTGCAAAGTAAGCGGGCATGATTAACTACATCACGGTAAGCAAAAGCCGTAAAATTAGAATTTGTCGAAATACCCTGGATAAAGCGCAACTACGGTGAGTGGATTTACCGCATATCAAAAGAAACAGTAAGGGGGAGAGCAGGAACAAAAAAAGATCGCTTTGCGAAGTGTAAATACCAAGAACTGGAAAGTGTGCCAAATACAAATACAGCACAGGACCGTAATAAGGAAATTCGATATTATAATATAAATACTTCAACGTCTGGAAGTATAATGCATCTTGATTCAAATTGTAATTTTTATCTTTACATATATAAAAGTGTAAATAGAGATTAGTAGTGTGATAAATAGTCATCGAGAACAGCTCTCCACAGGACGTTCGATACAATCAACAAAATTAACGCAATTAAAGTGTGTAATCAGCTTATCTAAAGAAACTCAATTATCAAGCCTAGTCACAAACATATCTTTGTGATCCTTTGTGTACCATTAGACATAAAAAGACCAAGAAATGATTTTTTGCTTTAAATAAGTCTCAAATAAAATAATGAGTTACTATTTATTTCAAATTTGTTTCACAAATATATTTAAACTTTTGTAAAAGTTTCAAACACAATTCTCAACCCGTCTTCTTTACTTGCAAACGTTTTGATGTTATATCTTCAAAAATGGGTTATGGCGGTTTTAACTGCACTACTAACTGTTACAACATAAAATAGTACAGACCGTTAATTGCTTTCTTTTCTGAAATCACTCGCCACCGCTCTAGCTAAAATTCGCTAAAAAAATATCTCTCATGTCTGCTAAACATGCCCATTTATAGATAACCGCGTCTATCTTGAAAGAGTCAGTAAATATTAACCTATAAAACCTAAGTCAACCACTAAAAAGGTTCAAACGGTGAATCGAAAAACAGAAAAAGTGAACTAACGCAAATGAAAATTCGTCTATCTACACCATCTTGAAATTCCTAAGGAAAACAATAATAACTTTCCCAAAATGTAAAAATGCGGGATTGAAGTTCATTCTCTGAAATTTCTATGAAAATCCCAAATGCACGTTTTTTCCGAAAAATTTGGTAGATTTCTATTACACAATCTATCAGTTATGCACGAATACAGCTCAATTCCACACTGTACTACAGTTTTCCAATATCACTTCGTTCAGGATACCCATTCATAATAGTTTGAACTTGTTTTCCTTACTAAAGTATTACTTATCATTCAAATGTAATTCCTTCAATTCATAATATCTTTAAGCAACATTTAATTAACTTTTATTTAACAACGTAACATCTGCACCAAACTACAAGTTATACTCAAAAGAAAATTTTTAAGTAGGTCCACATGTTCATATGACACCAGAGATATGTCATACGTACAATGTAACACAAAATATACCCAGCGCGTCAAAGTAATCTCAAACTCATCCTTTGATCGCGACATAGTTCCAGCATACGCGGTGGTCTCGAACAAAAATTAAGTTTCTAATTAGAAAAAATATTAAAACTGTATCTTTTTAATGGCACACCATGTATATTATTTTTGGCTTTGAAAGCTAACGAATACAGCTTTCTAACCATGTACAGATTATCCAACCTAGCTTACCTGGTTTTTGAGTTATAAGCACCTTTTCGTAGCACGCTGAATAATTATAATGTTAGAAAACTTCTGTAAATAGGAAGCCATGGAAACAACATTTTGGTTGTCAAAATAATAATTTGTCTTATTATCAAGCGTGTGTTTTTTGAAGGTATTTCCAATTGCAGAAAATAACTACTTGAATGAAGTTATAGGAAATTATTGATTTCACATGGACAATGTGTTAAAATTATAAGCCGGCCTTACAGATAATTTAATAATATGTATTCACGTTAACTAAGCAATGAGCATTAACCTCCAGATACTCTAATAAACCAGTGTAACGCACTAATTTCGTTGGTATCAACCTCTTCGAAGGCTTTGATTAACTGAATTCCTCTCCAGAATTTACTGGTACTATGTAAAGTTTTTATTTTATTGTATTGCACAAATAAAAGTCTAATGAAGGTAGATCTGGCGATTTGAATGGCTCATCCTAGGGTCTAAGCCATCGGTCACCAAAAATTTTGATTCAGCTTTGCACGTAATTCTGCAGTGCAGTGTGTAACAGCACCCTCAATTTGATACCAAACAGTTCGATATTTTTCAAGTGAAAGACTGTGAAGCGCTCGATTTCAGACTAAAAAATGTCTACAGATTTACAGGAAATTAGATGTTTGCCATATATGAGATATCTTAGCTGGTTATTCATCGAGTCACATGTGGATCTTCAGTGGCCCAAAAGTGGTAATTAAGCCGATTGCAAATACCCCCGTGAAAATATTAATTCATCAGTCAAAGATTTGAATCTGAGAAGCTATTTTCAGCATATCTTCAACAAACATTCGCTTAACAATGAGACAGTTAATATTTGGCAACAAAAATTATTTCGATGGCTTCCGATTTACTGAAGCTATAAAAAATGATCATTTTCAGATTGTAAGATAAAGTGCTTATAATTCAAACACCTGATGGCTGAAGTATAGGTAACCTACTCATAGTTCGGAAGCTATATTTTTAGCGTTTAACGTAAAAAATAATATACAAGTAGAACACAGGCCTTTCACTTTTGTGAAATCATTTGACCTTGGAATTTCCCACGGTTGCCCACGTTGGGGACCGTACTTTTCACCCCTATGGTTTCTTTTCGGAGGCCTTTTTCAATCCCTTTTCACCCCTATGGTCTCTTTCCAGAGCTCATTTTCAAACCTTTTCATCCCTAATTATTTTTGTTTTACTCACCCACGAGTGAGCTCGTATTTTACACCCCTATGGTTTCTTTTCGGAGGCCTTTTTCAACCCTTGATGAAATTTTTACCCGAATTACCGCCTCTTTGGCAACCATGCCTTTTTGTACTTGCTCACGTGAGGGGCATATGCAGGTCTTGGGTTTGGTCTTGGACTTGGGAGTTGATCTTGGACCTGGAGATGGTCTTAGGGTTATTTTTGATGGACAGATTTAACCCTAATTAAGGTCCTTTAGTTGTATTAAGAGCAGTACCCCTGGAGGTTAGACAAACGCACACGCATACAATGTTGGAAATTGCATAATTACCCTAATAAGATATTATTATTAAAATTATCGATTATATTGTTTTAAAATGGTCATATGCTATTGCGTACGTTCGGACGATCTTTTACCAATACGCGAAATTTATTTATACGTTGTATTTCTAATAAGGAGGCCTAATGCTAGCAATTTATTCTCGGGCCTTCGCCCCTGGCTGGAGATGGTATTAAGACCCTAACCTTATAAGACGAGTGCAGAGCTTAGACCTTATCGTGGACCCCTTGGTGCAGTTGTATGCGGGTTCTAACTTAATCTTACACCTGTAGGCCTCCGCCCTGTCATACAAAATTGTATTCTAATAAGGAGGCCCTAGCCTTGTAAGACAGGACTTGTATCAGGGTCTGCGCCCTGGCCCTTTAGAGTTAAAATTGAGTTTACCATCATCTAGTGGCGTATAGACTAATGAACATTTTCTATAATAGAAGTTGATAATCCACACCTCTCTCTTGCTCTATCTTGTTTCTCTCTCATCCCTCTTTCTCTTTCGGCTCTTTCTCGCACACACACAAACAAATCAATTAATTACTTAATCAATCAATCTCAAACAAATCATGCTCGATCAAATCAACCAGATCAATCTCAATCAATCAACCGTAATTATGTCTTACAGTTTGCGGAAACCAGATTACAGTTCAAAACTGAACACATTAAAGTCTAATTAAATATGACGTGAAATAATAAATAATGTCTACCCTAATGCAATGATGCTTTATATATATATATATATATATATATATATATATATATATATATATATATATTGTGTATGTATATATATATATATATATATATATATATATATATATATATATGAAACGATATTAAGGAAGCAAAAATTAAGGCTAGTGATAAACTGATACTGAGATCCAAAAATCCGAGCAAAACCATGTGGAAGATAATTAACTCACATAGGCAGGGACGCAAAAGAAGTGAAGATACCAGTATCACAGCGGATATGTTTAATCAATACTTTGCTAATGTAGGACATGATAACTCCAAAAAATCACAAACTGCACAAGTAAATCCCATAAGTCTATGTAAAAAAGAGATAAATCCCAACAAATTCTGCTTTAAAAGAGTAGCACCCTGTGAAGTAGCACAGGCATTAAAAACAGTAAAGAGTAGTCAAGTAAGAGATATATTTGGAATGTCTCCAAACATTATTAAACGTAATATTGGTCAGTTGGTTTATCCACTCACTAAATTATTCAATCAAATCTTATCATCAAATACTTTTCCAAAATTATTAAAAGTAGCTTCAGTAATTCCTACATTTAAGTCAGGATGTCCGCAAGAGATATCAAACTACAGGCCTATATCTATACTGCCCATATTCTCCAAGGTTTTTGAAAGATTGATGTTCAACCAAATATCTAATTACTTTGAAAGCAATAATCTATTTAGTGACAAGCAGTATGGCTTTAGGAAAAACAAGTCTACTATTAATGCAGTTTCTTGCTTTATCAATAACTCTTTAAAATGTTTTGAGGAGAATGAATATGGAATAGCAATATTTTTAGACTTGTCAAAAGCGTTCGACAGTGTGTCACACCGCACCCTCTTAGAAAAACTGAAATCAGTTTACAACTTTGATCACAAAAGTGTTAAGCTAATTCAATCGTATTTATCAGATAGAACACAACATGTCACGTTCAATAATGTAGTTTCAAGTCAACAATACGTTGATATAGGGGTATTGTATGCTGATGATACAACACTTTTTTATAAACGTAACTGCATTGAACAGGCCATTTCCACAGCAGACGAATTGATTGTAATTGCCTCGACATGGTTTAAGGCCAATGAATTAAGCATAAATCACAATAAAACTGAAAAGCTAGTAATTTCATTAAAACCACAAGCTAATAAAGATTCAAAATCAGTAAAATTCTTGGGATTATATCTAGACTCTACTTTGAGACTGACAGAACATGTTAGTGAAATCTGCAAAAAAATTAGTAGCAATATATTTTTATTACGTCGTTTAGCAGGCAACGTCTCCAAATCGACATTAATAACTGCCTACTTTGCACTTATTCACTCAATAATCCACTACGGTGTACTAATTTGGGGGAACTGCTCCTCAGCAGCAGAAGTATTCGCCCTTCAAAGAAGAGCTATTCGCATAATAGATTCCCTAGGGTACCAAGACGACTGTTCATCTTCCTTTATCAAACTCAACATCCTAACATTACCATGCTTATTCATCCTTGAATGTATCCTTCATGCTAAAGACAACTATGCTAATTTCACATTGCAATCAGATATTCATCACCATGATACTCGCCACAAAAAAGAAATAAGAACAGAGTACTGTAGACTATCAAAAACACAAAGACATCATCACTACCAATCTCAGATCATCTTTGATCGTCTTCCAAATGATACCAAATCACTCAAAAAAACTACTCTTAAAGCTGTGATAAAAAGACACCTTCTTCGGAAAGCATACTATTCGATTGATGAATTCTTAGGTAACGAAATTTCTAGTCTAGTCCAATAAACCAAAATTAGTGCTGGTCAATGTGTTTCTGTTTGATATATTTC
>JARFJB010001920.1:855000-940000 GCA_036346205.1 Vesta saturnalis
TTGTATGACGGGGCGAAGGCCTACATCTGTAAGATTAATTTAGAACTCGCATACAACTGCACCAAGGGGTCCACGATAGGGTCTAAGGTCTGCACTTGTCTTATAAGGTTAGGGTTCTCATACCATCTCCAGCCAGGGGCGAAGGCCCGAGAACAAGTTGCGAAGCCCTGCACGTATCTTACAAGCTATCATTTGGCCTCCTTGTTATAAATACAACGTATAAATAAATGTATCGTATAGGTAAAAGGTCGTCCGAACGTTCCCAATAGCATATGACCATTTTAAAACAATAGGATCGATAAGTTTAATAATAATAATATCTTATTAGGGTAATTATGCATGCGTGTGCGTTAGCCTAACCTCCAGGGGTACTGCTCTTAATACAACCAAAAGGACCTTAGTTAGCGTTAAAGCTGTCCATCAAAAATAACCCTAAGACCAACTCCATGTCCAAGATCAACCCCCAAGTCCAAGACCAAACCCAAGACCTGCATATGCCCCTCACGTGAGCAAGTACAAAAGGTATGGCTGCCAAAGAGGCGGTAATTATGGTAAAAATTCCGTCAAAGATTAAAAAAGGCCTCCGAAAAGAAACCATAGGGGTGGAAAACACGAGCTCACACATGTGTGAGTAAAAACAAAAATAATTATCGATGAAAAGGGTTGAAAAAGACCTCCGATAAGAAAACATAGTGGTGGAAAATACGTTCCCCCACGTGAGAGTATAAAAAGTGAAAGTAGGTTTTCCCCAGAAAATCCAAGATGGCGGCCAAGGTGTCCTTCTTCTACTTATGGATGGTATGCCATTTAAAAAATTAAGTCTTAATACCTTTCCTAGTTACAAATTTATGTTTATTTCTAGACCACCTAGTATACTAGAACTATGTTGCAATCAGTGGATGAGAAATTCATATGTATTACTTAAGTACAGAAAAAGTTGCATCTACTTACTGATTAACATTTCACTGAAGCCATGCTTTCGTAAAAAAAAAATAAAATCATTGCATACCACAAAACAGATAACTTATACGAACATGTTAACAAGGGTTGTTTAGAAATAAGCATAGATTCCGAAAAGTAAAAATATATAGAGGGTGTTCCATTTGAAAAAACAATGTCGCCGCGCCACGGACAATTTTTATTGTAATTTGTGTAAAAGACGTTTGACATATAATTTAATTCTCAAAAATGGTTCGTTTCACGATAAGTGTTAAAATGAAATCCGATTTTACTACTACTGGTAAAACGAGGTTTCAGTTTTTAAGGAATCTTAACGATTGATCATTTTTATTAGAAATTACACTTATTTCAAGCAAGAAAGAATACCGGCCATACCTCAGACACTGCTTATACTACAGCTTCAGGAAAAAAAATTATATAACAAAAGTTACCACGAGAAACATCTGGAAGTTATTTCTAAAATTGTAGATCGACCACCAGAGGGAGTAACTGAATATCAAATGTTAGAAATCTTATGAAAACACTTATCTTTTTTGGGGTTCTATATTTCAAATTGCACCAAATTGTTTCAACATCTTTAACAATTTTAATAGATGGTAGTACTAACGAAGATAACTGTAAGTGTTATCGAAACGTTTAGATTATATTACATTAATATACAAATACACTATTAAAACCAAAAAAGATAAGTATTTTAATACTTGTAATCATGGTGAAAGTTTACATTATATATAATTGACTAATTTTTGAGATATTCGTAATACTCCAATAACCAATATACAGAGGTTTGTGGTAAGGCGCAGTGATGAAAGTGAACATAGGAAAAGCAATAAAACTATCACAACTTTCCAAATAAGAGGTAAGGGAGGGTGGTAACCGTGTTTTGAAAAAACCATCATAGTTGAAAATAGCTTTTCTCCGCCAATGGAATGTTCATTAACTCTAACCAATCTTACCAATATGGCGAATAGTAATTGGCGCAATTTAATTTTTTTGTTTGAGAATGTGTTGTTTCTTGAAAATATTAAATGAAACATGTAAGTTTGCCTGCGACTTTAAACATTATGTTAAATTAGCAACAAAACAGCGAAAACCGGATGTCGATATCTTTTTCCTAGCCCGAAATATCTTAAGAAATGATCGAATATGTAACGACAATATCTCATTATCACTAAAAAAGAGTACCTATAAAGTATCCATATCATCATGGGAATAAGAGATAAATATTTAAAATTATAATAATTATAATTCAGAAGCGATATTTTGTATAAATCGTCGTAACGGCGTCGGGTATGAAACAAATAAATGCGTTGACACGGCTACAAGTGTTAAACGTCAACCTACCAAATCGATTTAATGTCTGCAGTACATTTTTTATAAGTTATTTATTCTTACAAAATGCGTATTTCAAACCGAAGGGTACGACATGTTAGTTGCTTATTCTCAAAACCACAGATTCTGGGTGAATATTTAAATACAAATTTTCCTGCTAAATGGATAGGGAAGGGTAGTATATTTCTGTGGCCAACTAGATCACCCGACCTTACTTTTACTTACTTTTATTTGTGGGGAAGGATAAAAGGTATAGTTTTTCAAACTAGGTCAACAACCCGAGACGATATGAAGGATAGAATCAGGAATGCAGTTAACAGCATTTTTGATAATTCGATATGCTCGTTATACGTTCGACCATTTCTTAAGATACCTCGGGTCAGGACAAAGATATCGCCACCCGGTTTTCACTGTAGCCAATCTTTTAAAAAACTTTTGGTTCATTAGATCTCTGTGTGTAATCTGTGGCATAGATCCTCGAAGAAATTGTTGTATTTTCATGACATTAAAAATAAGTAGCCTTCGACGTTTGAAATAGACATTTTGTAAGAATAAATAAGTACCTTATAAAAAATGTACTGCAAACACTAAATTAATTTGGTAAGTTGACGTTTAACAATTGTTACCGTGTCACTGCATTCATTTGTTTCATAGCCGACGCAGTTACGACGATTTATAGAAAATATCGCTTCCAAATTATAATTATTATAATTTTAAATTTTTATCTCGTATTCCCATGATGTAGTATACGCCACAACCATTGTTTTTTGAAATAGTCGTTTCTATACACATCCGATCATTTCTTAAGATATATATATATATATATATATATATATATATATATATATATATATATATATATATATATATATATATAGCATACTTTTAAGGGCGTAGTCAAATTACGTGTTTCCATTTAGTATTTTCAAGAAAAAACACATGTTCAAAATGCAGCGCTCTCTACCATTCGCCATATTAGTTAGATTGGTTACAGTTAATGAATTTCCATTGGTGGAGAAAAGCTCTTTTCAACTATACCAAGTGTGCAAAATTTGATGGAATAGAACCGAACTTATGAGTGTTTCTTTCAAAACAGGGTGCCCACTCTCCTCTACCTATTATTTTCAAAAATAGAACAAAAATCGTTTACAAAATGTGCAGAATGTTCTGAAGATTTCATTTTTTATACTTCTAATGTAACTTAATATGGAAAATTTGAAAAGGTAAGATTTCGGATATTTGATAGTCAGTCACGCCCTCTGTGGTCGACCTGAATAATTTCCAGACAATTCTCGTGGTCACTTTTGTTATATAAATTTTTTTCGCGAAGCTGTAGTATAAGCCGTTTCTCAGATATAGCCGGCATCTTTCTTATATGAACACCCTGTACAATTTTGAAAAGTATTGTAACAATAAAATTTCTATATTTTATTTTAATCGAAATGACTCTAAATGTGATTGACGATGACTAAATTACAAAAAAATTGGTATGAAAACGGGCAAATTGCTCGTTATATAAATAGCTATTTTATTTCCTAACCTGTCGGGAAAAGTAAAACGTTTCCTAATGTCAATCAATTTCTAAAAGTTCACTTTATATGTTACAATTTAAAAAAATATAATGTTTTTTAATTTTCTATTATTAGTTTTAACATAATCAGCTTATTTCATTTAGTTCTGCGATTAATTTTGACAGTTTTTTATTACATTTATGCATATATATACTATAAACATAAAACATAAAACAAAATAAGGATGAATATTATTGTAGAAACCGTTAGAGAACAATAGTCTATTAATTTTGATGTTTTTTAAATGCGTTGCATAAATAACATCTTTAAATTCTGCTGCGATAGATCATTTGAATAGTAAGTAATGAAAATAACAAATTTTGCTTAATTATATCTTAATGGCGGATAATCAGTTTAGAGTCTATGTTTTAGCAGCACCGCACAGTCTGCTCAAATTCGTTTAAACTGTATCTAAACGATATCCGGACTATTAAGAAAATAAATGATTTCGTCTTTAACGCTACGGTTAGCAATATCATCTGTTTTATTCGAATCCTCTTCATCCGGAATATTTAAATTTTCCTTAATTCGGTTTTTACAAAAATGTTGATGATTATAACGCATTGTCTCATCGGTGTACCCATTCATTCAACTAATGGAGATCGATTAAATTATTTTTTGCTTTTGTTAAATTATTCACAATTGTAACTTTCAACTTACGTTTTAATCCTAATATAATTCCTATTGTAACACTAATGACAATTACAATTATACGCTGTTAAATCACTTTTAAATTAACGAGTAGAGTGCAAATACACCAATTTATTCAGTGCACTGCAGAGTTTAAACTTCATATTATCCTATAATTCCTTTTGTAATGAAGATTGTAATTTAAACATTTATTTCGTATTAAATCTCCCAAAAGCAAGTATAATTTACTTATATATCGATAATTTTTAGTGATCGTTGTAATTTAAAGTACAATTAATCTAAAGCATACTGCTTTTCGATTAATGAATGCCTATAGTTTACTCATCAATTACTGTTATAAAAAGTTCTCAATCTAATTTCCATACGTTTTTCCAAGAATTTGTTACGTTTGGTTATTGTTCTAATTATTCAACGGTGTGTTCAAGAGAGAATTAAATTAGCATTAGCACAAAAATATTAATTACAATTATTTCATAATGGACAGATTTCAAACCTTTCGATAAATTCGAAAATGAGCAAATCAAATGGATCTGGTGAACATAATTCGACGGTATTTAACGGTGAACTTCTTAATTGAGACCCAAAAAAACGAGTTATTAGTTCTTGAGTGCATTTTTTGATACAACTTTAATGCCGGAAACGATACTCCGACATGTGCTTATATTTCCGAGAAATAGGCCAAAAAATGGAAGTTTGGCGATTTCAACAAATCGAAGCAAAGCGCTCTTAAAGCATTCAAATTTCATCTTTGAACCACATTTTGGGATATGTAACAAAAACTTGTAATGTATTTAATGCAAATCATATTTGGATTTAAGACAATTAGTGACATATATCCGCTTTTTATCGGTATATTTTTCATTGGTAATATGTTAAAGAAGATGGAAATTACAGATTGAGCTAAATCTGAAAAAATATGGTTTACATGTCAAAGTTGTTACATGCACAAAGGTATGGTCGTAACAAAAGTAAATGGTGTGCCGTAACAGCTAGTAGGGATACGGCCAGAAGCGCAGTCGATCGGTTAGGCGTTTGGATACAGCATGAAAAGGGCTACGATTCAGTAAGAGGCACGTTACAGTTAATTACAGTTAAAAAATAATGCTTGACGGAGTCCAAAAAGAGAACTGGCCCGATTATGATTTAACTCCTGAACCGCAGCCTAACATTCCATTAATATAAATAATTTGATTGTTATCTCATCATATTTAGAATTTACATCAGTTCTACATACATAGAGACAACATTTATATCTATGAAAATGTAAACTTTTACCATTATCACACATAATAAAATACTTATCTTTTTTTTGAGATTTTTAATGGTGTATTTTAAATTATACATTCTAAACGTTTCGATAACACTTACAGTTATCATCGTCAGTAGCAATATCTATTAAAATTGTTAAAGATGTAAACAATTTTGTCAAAGTTGAAAAATTTTTCAACTTTAAAATGCACCATTAAAGAATCCCAAAATAGATAAGTATTTTATTAACTTTTACATCGATTGGGGCTTGTACTTCGATAGCGCAGTTGGTTAGCGCGGTGCTCTAGCAAAGTACAGGTCGTAGGTTCAAATCCTACTCGAGGTAAACTCTTTATTTATATATTTAGTAAAATTAATTATAATTTCTAACAAAAAAATAAATTTTAAAGTAATTAACAGGAATAACTGAAAAGTAAATCATAGGTTTTCAAGCAAAATAGTAGTCTGTTACTACTGTTACAAACAAAAATTAAAAGCGTAAATTAGAACCCCGATAATTGCACAGTAAAACTCTAAACCTTAAATCAAAATAGCTTCCTTATTTATGATAACTTTTGTTAGAACGTACAATTAAAGCTTAAAGCAGTAAGTATGAATGGTGTTAATTATTACTAAATCTTAATTAATCAGTTACGATTTTAGGTAGATAACCTCATTAGGTGTAACACAAATCAATGCCCCAATTAAAAGTATGTAGAACACACACCATCAGGAAAAACGTACTATGTTTGCAGCCGTAATCTGTTTAATAATGAACGGCGTTTAAAATATTTTGAAATTGAATATAAAAGATTGTCTATGTATCAAGGGTTCCGTTATGAATTAATTAAAAATTAAAGACTCGCCAATAAGTTGTTGGTACATAGGAGTACTTGAGCGTCTTACTTGACTTAACTTTAATGTTCTTTTAGAGAAAATTGAATCTTCCAGCGGGATGTCGTACACCTATTCAGCATTCGATAGTTAGGAAGAACTGTTAACCATGTATTCATAACTTCGGATGTAAGTGAGAATCTCATGTACAAGTGAACGATCCGTTACATCACTAATCTAAAGGAGCGACGAAAGGACCAAAACCAAAAGAAGAACTTAGAGAATGAAATATTTCAGATGCGAGCAGAGTGCGAAGTATAACAAGTGGAATTAGTTAAATATTCACCGGAAAGGTGTACTATTATCAAAAAATCTTTACTCGCCTCCTTTCGGGACGAGAAGAAATATGTTGGTTAAGAAACTTTATAACCGTATAAAACGAAAACTAAAGTACTAAGTATAATTTATTTGAATAACAGGGTTTCCTATTCGAAAACGGAAACTATGTGCGTTATATAATTTCAGTTACCAAGACTGTTTTTTTTTCAGGGGGACAGTTCACTGTACATTCTTTGGGAATGGAAATTTTGGTGCGATGGTTAGAAGGATCACGTAATTTTGGTTGAATCTTAGTTAAGATGTAGAGGAGTTATTATTTACATCATACCGGGGGTGATTTGAACTGTAGTCGTAGAAAGAGCTTTCCGTGCACTCTTAGTGGGGATTTTTGAAGATTAGTTCACCCCGGAACTAATGAATCGTGTATCGTTTGTCCGAGGTGATAGTTTTCGCGTTCATAGAATTGGATCTAGTGTTTTTTTTGTGAGTGCTCGTCCTTAATTCTTTCGGACTATTTAGCGCATTTCGTTTGCGGATATATTGTAAAAAAGGTTCCAATTATACGTTAGTTTCACATAGATTTTGTAACCTTAATCTTTTCTCACAACATTATTATTACTACGTTTGGCCAAAATTTGAAAATTTGAAAGATTAGATATTTTCGATTCCATTCAAGTTACCGGGTGATTTATTTATTTTGCCGAAATTGTTGATTTACACAACTTTACAGTGCCAAATTTTAATTGTTTTTTTATTTAATAAATGCTTTAACGTAATGAACAATGCGAATTTCTCTGCTAAAGTATTTCCTATTTTGATTTTGGTGATATCAGTTCATTTTAAAAGATGTTTTAAGATATAACGTAACGTAGTTATAAAGTAAATAGATCATTGAGCGAACAGCTGGCTTATTTGCACGCCAATGTTTGTTTTGCGAGAATTCGCAAATATTTTGAAGTTTTTACGGAATCAACATACTTGCTGTAATTTATCGTTTTACCTGGTTTGCAATTAAAGGTAAGAAAGTTTGTTTATTTGTTCGGGTGTCATTTTTTTTGGATCTAGGTATTACGAACCCTATTTTGTCGTCTACTAAATTGTAGAAACTTTTACATATTTGAACGCGTTTGTTTATCTACTTTTAATTCAATAATTAATTATCGTATTGACCAGCCATTTTTGGCTATTTGAGCCGGTAACCTTACGTTGAACTTTATCGAAATGCATAATGACTTTGGAGTTTTATTATCGCCATTTGGCGGATTTTAAATGAAGCTTAAGATTTGATGGAAGTTGTGAACTTTGAAAGGAGATTTTTGAAATAGAATTTTAGATAGAGGCGAGTGTTTTAAGTTTGATTGAACATTATGGTTTCCTGTTAGGCCATTATTTTAAGATCTGGTTCATGATGTGTTACCATTATAAATGTATTTAACAGGTGGAACCTTTGTGACCCATTTTCCTGGTTTTGACGTTATTGAGTTGTGTCAAGTGCCATTTTGGAGGAATAAGTAAGAACTCCGCCATACCACTGAGCTATGTCGGTTGCTTGCACATTACACTTACGGGCTGATGCTCTAGTAAGTGTTTACCAGTAACAAGCAGTCGTCAATACTTGACTAAAGTTCTCAATTAATGTCACTTTGGAGTACAATAATACAGCAATGTCTTTGGAAAGTTGGACCGTTATACTATATTACTTGCTATCGTGCAGTTATGTAACAGTGGATGACTTCTAAGTAAATATTAAGTCACTTTACGTTTTAAAATATTTAATGGAAAATAATTGAGTTCACACTAATCTATAAGTTTATTAATTTGAGTTGTAGCATATAACAACTATCAACAGTTTTAGATGATTGGGAAGATGTAGCTTCTCGCAAGTAAATTGAAAAAGTATGTCACTTATAAATAAAAGAAATAAGAGGCCCGGAAAGCGCTCTGTATGGAACATGAATAAAATTGTTATAAATAAAGTATTGGCGGCGATTATAAAGGTACGGTGTCAGTAATGAAAGTAACTGTGTTAGGGCAAAACTATTTTGAATTTACTAATAACAATTATATGAGGAATAAGATCGAAAGCTTTTGCAAAATTTGCATAGATAACGTCAAATTGAAATTAAATGCTCTAAATTTGCGTTCATCCATACCGACTAGTAGATATGTAACGTCCAGCACATTGGAGTATTCAAGAAAAAATAATAATTTCAAGACATTACCAAAGTTAGATAAAATGCTTATTGGTTTGTACAACCATCCAAACCTTCGCAAAAGAAGACTGTTTAAGCGATAAATTCAATAGTATAAAAGGAGGTTCACTGAATTTTTTACGTAGCTAGAAATTTTATCATGTTCAGTAGTCGGTTTATCAACCAGATTCAAAAATATTAGGCCAATAATGTTACTCATTGACACACTTGGCATATTACTATAAGTTGGAACTACTGACTAACTGACTAATTGGCTGTGGGAGAAATACATATTCTGCAAAAATATTGTACATATGCATTATTGTATGTTGAGGTACATGAAATCCATGCGTACCTTTGTACATTTTGCGAGGAATTCTGGAACTGCATTTTCTAGAATCAAGGAACGACCAGACCATTAAGGAAATTGTGGAATCCATCTGAACTCTAAAGATGATCTAACAATAACTGACATCACAAGTATTTATTTTCGTTTATAAGGTTTAAAACTTTAAAGATCGCAGAAACATTAGGTTACTTTGAAAGCTGGAAAGTAGCATTTTCCCCACATTTACATTTGTACATTCTTACATTACCTCTTTCACACTTTAAGTACAGTAACAAAGTATACAGTTATGTTTGAATATATATTCCTGTCAAAAATGTAAAGTTCTTCGTTTACCTTCATAAACAAGATGAGCAAATTTGACCACATTTCCCATAAAATAGTATACTGTACGTAGTTTACCATGGTCCGTTAGAAAATCAATACACTCTCGATTTTATCATAAAGTACTGACAAGATTTGTGAGATCACTTTGGACAAAACATTACACGTCAAACAGAAATTAGCGATAGGGATAAATCGCAAACACTAAGCACCTTTATAACCAAAAGGGAATTATGAAATAACTTATTGTTCTTAATCATACGTCATGGAATATGAAATAAGACAAATTTTTGAGTTGCATGCTTAGTTTTGTTCTGAATTGAGAACTATTATTTTTATTTAGTACTCACTTTATTTGGAACTATGACAGTTTGTGTTTATTTTGTTTGGTGCTATGTAGGGACGGCCTAAGGATTTTCCTTTAGGAGAGAATTTAAAAATTAAGCTACGCTACTGGAAGGGGTTAAAAATAAATAAATTGCAAATGTATCAAAACATTTTACATACATATAACACGAATTATATGTTTAAGTTCAAAATAAGTTTCTAACTGTTAATTTTAAACGAGTATAAAAAGTATTCACATCAATTACATAATGCAATTCGGAAATTGTAAAGGCTAAAACCTTGATTTAAGTTAATTTGCAGGTTAAAGTAGAGGCAGTCAAAAACAATACAAAAATTAACAAAAATTTGTGCTAAAATTAAATAAATTAAACCTCGTTTGATAGGCTGTATTTTGTATATTAAAAATCACATATTAATTTCACATATAACTTGTGCGTACTATTTTATTTTTACAAAAATATGGTCAAGGGAGACTAATTATTGGGACGGATTCGACAATTTAATAAAAATGTAATTAAGGAATTGAATTTATGATCAACTTTGATAGACTAAGAAAATTACTAGATCAGAGTTTCACATTGCATTTAAAAGATTATTTAGAGATTTGTGTAAATTAAAACTTAAATTAAAAATGAAGTTTACCAAAATCACCTAAATGTTGGACATGAAGGGTCATATGATACCTTTGTTATATTTTCATTGCAGATCGTATGTAAATGTACGCCAAGGGAGGTAAACACATAAAAGAAATTTTGAGGTAAGAGAAAGACAGCCTTTATTTAAGTTCGACGCTAAACTGTCGTTCACGTGGCTATTTTGTGGTGTGTCAAAATCATAACCAATAATTTTAAATGTTTAGATTTTAAATTTTTACGCATCAGTTATTACATATAAAGTTAACTAAATCTTCTGGTTATTGTTCATAAATTTTAAAAGGATCTAAACGTCATATAAAGATATCTGATCAAAATAATAAATATTGTGTTAATACTTTCAGTTTAAGTAAGTGAATGTTCAACAACTGTGTGTGTGCTGAACTTAATATCTTTCAAAAGAATCAGTAATAAAGACTGTATATAAAGTAGTAATACATTCGGCTAAATATTTAGTCAAATAACATATTTTACAATCATATAACTGGAAATTCAGAAATAATAGGTTAGATAAACAATTTAGGTAAATTTAAATTGAATTGGGACTTAAAATAGAAGCGACAGGGTTTCAAATGTGCTTTAATTATTGAAAATGAAAAAGATTTATTAGTCAAGTATCAATGAAGTTTCAAAGAAATTGGAACAGTGTTATACATCACCTCCTCTTGGGAATATATTACGAGTAGTGCAGTGGCGTGTGTGTATTTAGGAAGAGAACACCTAGTATTGGATTACTTATTACCACTTAAGTAACAGATTTGTATCTTTCGTTACATAATCTTGAAACTATGAAGTGTCTACAATTTTAAGGAACGTAGCTTAACACTAGCGTTATTAAATTTATCAAGCAGATTTGAACACCTCCTCGTGGGAATATATTACGAGTAGTGTTGTGGCGTGTGTATATTTAGGAAGAGAACACCTATAGTCTGTGTCAGCCTGACTTTACAGTGTACGGTATATGGGCTATAGCATTGCAACATTTCTCCAAAAAGTAGTTTTCAACAAAACATGAATCCACCAATTAAAATAAATCCTTTTTGGATGACACATACACACAGCTTACCTATTAACACCTTGCCGAAGGCGACCTTACCTGCTACCTTTTTGTCAGCGGTTGTCAACCCGGGGGTCCTCTAAAACTGCATTTTGTTAAGTAATATATTTATTCATTTACATAATAAATTATAAAGTATATAAAAGGGTTTACTTCAGCTATTTTAATTAATAGATATGCAAGTATTAATTATACTTAGCACAGAATTAAGATTAAATAATAAACATGGCAAATACAGTAAATAAGGTTACAATCAATGTTTTTGTAAATATGACTACTTTAAATAGTAGGTAATTTATTTAATGCTACATTATTCACTCTCACTATAATGATTTGTATTTGAATTTTTTATATTTATAATAATCGGTTCTATAGCATCCATTATATTATTGACTTCCCACATTCGTTCTTCTATTTTTATAACGTGATTTACGTAGTTTTGCCATTTAGCCGGCGTAACTTGTAAATTGGCTTCTCGAACTAGGTTTCGCATTTCATCTTCCTTAAAAGTCCTGTTATGTCTCTTTACTTCACTCCACACCATTTCGATTGGATTTAATTCACAATGGTAGGGTGGGAGCCTTAGAATCTTGACATCCTTTCGCTTTGCAATTTCTTCTATTTCGTACCCATTATACTTGAAGTAACTCAACTGTATGCTCCGTTCTTATTTATATTAGCACGATAATTACCTACCCCTAACTGTTACATTCATTTAAACATAATTAAGTAATAAATGGTTAAAGGTCAGTTTAGAAAGTAGCAAAAATTAGAAGATTATTAATTCCTAACCCTCATTATCGCGCTAACTAGAAAATATTTTGTGAGATTCCAAAATATTTACCTTCTTATGATAGTTGAATATCCAATTTTCCACAATTGTATCGCATAGTTTAGCTTTAATATCCATTAAAACTAAATATTATTCTATTAATTATAAATTAATGCATTAATTTATAATTAATAGAATAAAGATTGTGTTACTAGGTCTATTTATCAAACACCATCTGCATCGAGTTAGCACTGCATCACAAGAGTTCCTTATCATCTAGCATTTTTGAATTCTTCATAAAAAATGCTTTTCAACCATATATCAGATGTTTATAATCAGCCAATGAGAAAGTGTCAAATTACACAATTAAATTTATATCAAACTAGGCCTTTGCCAATCAACCATCTATTCAATTACTGCAAGAGAATGGAGGTTTATTCGAGTATTTGATTAATTAATAGTAAAATTCAGTATAATATTAAATTTTATTTTTTGTTGTTTTTTGTCGCTTTTATTATTATGATTTATGTTAATAATCAATAATATTGTTCTCAATAGTTAGTTTAATTTGTAGATTAATTTTCATTTAATTAAAATTCATAATATGTCAAGGTTGCTTTGATATAAATTTAATTGTGTAATTTGACACTTTCTCATTGGCAGATTATAAACATATGATATATGGTTGAAAAGCATTTTTATGAAGAATTCAAAATGCAAAAATCCAATATGGCGTCCATAAGAAAATCGAAAGTTGCGTGCATTATCTCAAAATCTAGTAGGCCTAGATTTTTTCAAAATCATTTTGAAATCCTCGCTACCTGTTACCCCATCCTGCAAAAATCGTGGATGTATCTCTTGCAAGAAACAAGATATAGCGATTTTAGAAAACGGATATTTTCAGTTGTCACCCTGTGTCTAGTAAATGGAAGGGATTTTTTGACATGTAACCATGGTTACTTCTTGGGCATATAATGACGCAACTTTTTCTCCATTTAACCATCTTCGTATCTCTAACGGTTTCCAATATCCCCATGCATTTCATCTTAAACTGGACACCCTGTATATATATATATATATATATATATATATATATATATATATATATATATATATATATATATATATATATATTCGATTGGTTAGTATTTCCCCGAGCGTTCTTGTAATTGCTGCCCATCCTTCGTATTTTGTGCGAGGTACCTGCGTATTTAGGTTCTTCCTTTTTGGTTAGCCTTTCCTTGTTCAGGTTAGGTGTTAGATCAGGGTACCAAATTTCTTTAAGTGTTTTAGCGACAGTTTCTTTTTCTTTCTTTAATTACTCTTGCTTTGAACACATTGTTTTAGCTTTACCGTATAAGCATCTTGCCCACGCCTTATTTCACGCTTTTGTGGGCGAATTTCCTGTATACACTGGTCGAGAAATATCATGTGCGTGTGCAAGCACATTCAGGAACGACAGTTTCTGTTTCAACTCCTCCATTGTGAATCTTATGGAGAGTGCGAGGCTACTTAGATGATCTAGGAACTTATCCAGCATATGCTTGCCGTGTTGCCAAACTACAAAAGTATCGTTCACGTACCTAAACCACATCCTTAGTTTTTCCGTGAACTCGGATATCGCTTTCTCTTTCAAGTCTTCCATGTGTAAGTTTCCCACTATGGACGATTGGGCGGAATCCATCGCCATGCCAACCTCTTGTTGGTAGAATTAATTTGCCTTCTGCTTGGAAGAAGTTCCATTAATGAGTTACGTGCGTTCGCCCAACGTTTCATAGTTTTCCCGCCTGTCCCTTACGACAGTTAGTGCTTTATTGGCGTACACATTTGTGAATATACTCAGGTTGTCGAAGCTTATCGGTATTTCTTCGTGGTTAGGTTGGTAGTTTTTGATGATTTTCACCTAGTGCTGTGTATTCTTGATCTTCGACTCGGTTTTTCTCGATAAGGCTGTGAATACACCTAGGAAATAGATGAAGACTTTCGTCAGTAAACAAATAAGAAGAAAAAATAAATCCTTATGCCACTTCCTTGGTAAGTCTAAAATACTATAAACTTTATAGTATATATATATATATATATATATATATATATATATATATATATATATATGTGTATACATTGAAGTCTTAGAAGTATGCTTCATAACTTGAGATTTCTGGAAGTGTTTTTCTTTTTATATAATAACGGAATTAAGTAAACAAATCTATGATCTAGAATTTGACATGTTCACAAATAAACTAGGTAGTAAATAATTGTGAATAAGTGAATAACATTATTAAAAACGTTAAATAGAATTCTTGAACTTAATAAGAGTTCCTTTTACTTTATTAATTGTAACAAATAATAATTTCATGGTACGCACGTCAAATAATAATTGCAGACTTGATTAAAAAACAAAAATTTAATGAGTCGTTATTTTTTGACTATCTTCGAAGTTATTGTTGTCCGGAAAAAAGTAGGCATTACAAAAAAAATAATTAAAATGTTTTCAAATTTAGTGATAATACATATGTACGGTTGCGGTCACGGAAAGGTTACCTCTTCCATTCATCTAGCAATCGCTTATTGAAATTTTTGAATAGAGTAAATGGACTTTATATGTCAATATGACGTTCATTTACAGTGGCGTACCATAATGCAAGTATTTGAAAATGCTTCATAATTTAAAAAGTGTTTTTATTATTCACAGAAAAGAAATTGAGCAATCAAGAAGAACAAATCCTACATTAATTTAACAACTTTTAACTAACATATTGCTATTTGATTTAATATTTAGTGGAAGCCCCTTGTTTATCAATAACGTTTTGCACTTTCATTTTAATCAAGTACGTACGCCAACGTGCGGGGGCGCGCGTGCGTCTGTGGGTGTGTGTGACTGTAATCTCATTATATTCACATTTTACATCAGTTCTACATACATAAAGATAATATATGCATCGATTGGAGCTTGTATCTCGATAGCTCAGTTGGTTAAAGCGGTACTCAAGCAAAGTACATATTGTAGGTTCAAATCGAGTATTTAGTAAAACTAATAATAATAGTTTTTAATTGTGATAATTTTGTTTGTGGGAATTTTCACTATTTGTCAAACTATTGCAGGAACCTCAGTTGAATATTTGATGTTGGAAGTTATATATTTTCTGTATTTTGTTGTCCAGGAAACAACTACCATTTTTTTTGTTATGTATTGTAATATATTAGAACTGCCAACTTGTTACAGAGCAGATTCAACAATCAACTGAAAATATGGAGCGAAATGTTGAACGGTTTCAATGTTAAACTAACCATTTGACCTTCTTTTACTATGCATTTTTGGTACATTAAACGTAGCCTTTATGTTTATTAAAGATAAAAAAAAGCGAGTTTAAATTTGCAGATAGCTTTAGCGTCGATTTTACACTGATAAAATCACTACTAATTACGTAAAGTAACATAGGTAAATATTAGAGCAGCAGGAAGTAAACTTCATGAAAATGAGTAGTAGAGCTACGATATTGACTATTTCCCGAAAATTAACTTGCATTAAACCTTGATTGATTCAAGTTTAGGATCTAGGCCGAGATAGTATGTCTAGTAACACGCAATGTATAACTTTTGACCGAAATTAACCACTTAATAAAGTTGGAGATTGACACAAATTGGATTACTCTTCTATAAACTACCCAACGCTACTTGATAGGTTGTTTACACTGACAGCTCTGAAATAGATTACGGCAAACAACGATAGAATATCAGCACATAAATTGTTTATGTAGTTAATAAATTTTTGCAATACCTATGTTATCGCACGTTCCAAATAATTGCAGAAAATTCGCTTATCCAGCGTCAATAATTACAAAAATTAAATTAGAATTTCACTATAGTTACTGTAGTCAAAATTTCCATTATTTGTATATTTCGTATTAAACGATTTGCGTGCATTGGTATGGATAATATACTGTATTGTAATCGATCAACAACGTATTAGTGTAAATATTTTAAAACTGTTACACACACACAATTCCAAATATGTCATATTAAATATGCAGGAACTTGTAACAATGTCAGGGCATTTTACTTTAAAGCGGGTTTCAAAATTCTTCATAGTTCCTGCATAATTTAGTATGACGACGCAAATTAAGCCTTTTAATTGCTACCGTTGTAAAGTTTCTACACTAAATAAAATTTAAAAGCAACAGTTTTCTTCGACCTTGAGTAAATCAGAAACCTCATTTACTAAATAACTTTTTATCTATTTCCGTGTTACAGTGATCATATCCTACAATTGCTTTTATCAAATGACTTTGTATCATCCTAAATAGCTTATGAAAGCACTGTAGTTAATATAAACTGCCTTAATGCAGATTTTACGTTATATATCAGTAATAAAAGTAGACGATAGTGATTTTGCCTCTCTTGCCACAAGATCTTAATATTACTATAAAGTTCCCTCGATCACTTGTTATTGAACATACTATTTTGCATTATAAGTATTCTTATAATATCGTTTGCTTGCTTGGGATTTAATTCACATGTTTTGAAATGAACTTACGTTTCTAACATTTTCTTGTTGGTTTACGTACGTATAGGAAAGGTATACTTTAAATATAAATGAAGTCAATAAAATCCAGAAATTATTTTTGAAGTTAAAGCTAAAAGCTTCCAGCTGCACTAAGCTAATAGAAAGAACTTTGACACCGGTTATTAATTAATTAACTTTAGCTATAGCGTGTGCTACTGCTTTGTTACGTAACACTAGAACACAAGCAATCATTCTTCATAATTACCTTTAACATCAAAAGCTTCAGTATTAGTATAATTAAATAAATTAAATATATCAGTATTTGCATTAACATCAAAATGTTAAACCCCCAATTGCAGTCGCGGCCTACGATTTCTAACGCAATACAGGATTCCACCAGGACGTTTAGTGGAATACTAACCAAGACCGCTCCACCGAATAAAGACCAGAATTCCAAAGACTGTATACAATGTAACGGTATAAACGGGTGGTAGAACGGGATTACAGATAAATTGGCCCTTTTTGCCCCGACTAGCCAGCGTATGGGTGTAGGTCAGATGTTGAAAAATTTTGCACATGCAGAATAGTAAATCGTACGTAAGTCAAAATAGGGGATGAAGACAAAATCAGTTCGGTTAAGGGCGCCAGAATGTTTGATAGTCAAAATAAGGGTCGTCGTGCCAAAATTACGAGTACGTAGCGTGTCTAAACATACAAAGAACATACGCTTACCTATCCGCAATCAATTCCAGGGGCGCTGGACAGCAACTCAGCAAACTACCTAAAATCGGGCTTCAAAAGCACTACACGCTTACCAAATAAAAGCGTGGTAAATACTCAATAAAGTTACGTTAATGCACCTCAGTGTAAATAATTAGGCCTTAATAATTATCAAAACCAAACAAAAAAAATCTATAGAATGTACTCTAAATGGATTAATACTCAACTAAAAAAAATCAAATAAAACACTAAACATTATTAACGCTATTACTCAATAAAACAAAAAAAAACTAACTTCGTTACGTTAAAACTTACGCTTCTAAATTACTTGCAATTTGCAAAAAAACTTTTATGCAACACAAAAGGGTTTCCACAGAATTAAAACACATTTATAAAACCTAACAAAGCTATAATAAAATAATAAAAAAAATAATATAAATGTAAACATACGATAATGCGTATAAACAAAGAAAAAAAAACAAAAGCTTAATTGGCGACAGGATGTCTGATCAGAATGCTGCTTAACGCCGTTCTAAACGGTCTTTAACCTATATATATATATATATATATATATATATATATATATATATATATATATATATATATATATATATATATACTACAACAGGGCCAATTGCCCTTTGATACTAAAATAAATAACAAAGTGTGAAGGCGGAGCGTCAAAACTATAATTAATTACAATGAATAAAGTTAAAACAACAACTTAAATTAACAAAAAAACGACACCGCTTTCAAACCTTCGTTAACACAAAAAAAAATAATTCGAAACACACAAAATCTTGAAATATTCAATAAAAAAACAATATTATGTTACCTTAAGGTCTAGAATTACACCTCTCCTGTGTTACAACAAATGATAAAGGTGGTCGGTTACTGCTATAACGGAAATGAAATCTTCCTGGTCTGGCAAAATGATGAATGAAATGTTGACTATTGTTCTTTTATACACAAACGATTCCTTGATTGAATCTCGTTAAAATGTAAAATACTAATAATTTGAGCGTTCAATTTGCTTGTTGACTTTAATCTTTTAATTGGTTTTATTTCCACTAATAATCCAAAATGTTAATAACTGGTTTTAAATAACTATAATTTTAATGTATTGCGAAAGTATCTTTATCCTTAAACACGCTTTGCACGGTAATTAAGAGGCACTGCAAGAACGTTAATGTTAAAACCCGCAAAAGCGATATAAACCAAAGAGGTCACTGAAGCACTAATAAAACACGACGATGTCCTCTAGGTAACTTTACGTAAAATCGAAATCGGCACTAGGTATAATCCTTTGGTGATGAACAGTTTTAATAAAATCCCTTTACAGGCCTTCTTCAGAAGTAGCTAAACTACCCTTACTACACAAAAGTACGTTCGTTAAACACCACAAGGTCCAACATATCAACGTTTTAAACCACCACTTAAAGCGTAACAATAAACGTCACCGTAATACTACTCGAGAGCGCAGTCAGTTTCAGAATCCAACAAATTATTACCAAAAATCCATCTTTGATTTTTAATCCCACTACTCATAAAAAATCTTATCTAATTTAATTCCACCAATCAAAAAAACGGAAGGGGAAGATTTGATACCCCAATACAAACTTCGTTTTCATCCGTCAGGACTCGAGACTTTCAAAAGTTCAAACGTCAGCAGACTTAACGCGAAAAATATCTATATTTTTATTCAAGTACAAACAATCAGTCCCACATTCAACCTCTATGAGTATAACTACTCGTCTTTATGTCGCCAACATGACATCATACACATATAAATCTACACTCTTTCTTTAAATTTACGGAATCTAACTAAGTGAATAAAACTACAAACAAAATTACGCAATACGTATACAGGGTGTTCAAAATACCCTGACAACAACCTACGATGCGAAAACGGCATATTGTAAATAGGAGAAATCAGTAGACTACTCAAAGTTTAGCACACAGGAATATAAGCCCTGTAGCCAGGTTTTGATTTCAGAGGGGGTAATTAAAGTCTTAGTATTTTGGTTTATGTAATCACTAAAAAATGAAGAAAAAATTTTTGGAGAAATAAAACAGTTAAACAAAATAAAACTATAATCAAACTCTAAGTATATTATTATAAATGTAAACTGCAATCAAGGTATAGTATGAATGCGAAATTTAAGCTCTTATATAATTGTTCTAAAATCAAGGCAACTGTATCACCTTCACGCCGCTATAAAAATCTTATTATTAGTATGCTGTGATTTTAAGTGCATATGTACAAGTTTTTGTAAAAAGCAGGGAAAATTATGGTATTTTTATGATACTACATTTTTCTAGTAGACAGATGATTTTCTAGAGTGAGCAACCTTCTCCTTTAGAGTGTACACTGCCGTTATGAAGCCCGGCTGCGGTATATACAGATTGGTTCTTGTAATCACGCTGCAGAGGTCGCTTTTATATACAGTTTGTCTGAATATACTAACGTCACTTTGTGTAGCCCGCTACCTTCGGACTCTTTATGGGCTACTTCATATACACCAGATGAGTCCGAATTTGAAACATCGATTTATTTGCAAATTATTGTGCTAAGAAACGCCTACAGGATGCCGTAAACAAAAATAAATATAAGATTTTTTTTAAGAAAGGAGTGTCCAAAAATTAAACAATTGAAATGTAAATTGTTAATTATTAGTTTAAACTACTCTTTTGTAATTGTGATGGAATAAAATTTAGATAACAATCAGTTTAAAACCAGTTAGTATAGAAATAATATAAGAATATTGAAAATTCCACACAATCAATTTAAAGATATGTGTCTAGCTGCGTAAGACGATTAAACAAAAGAGCTTTGTCTGATGCTGAAATTATTTCGATTGTGTAAGATTGGGGGAATATTTAATTATTCGCAAAACTAGTATACACAACAGGAGACTTGCATCAGATTTTTAGGATTATTTTTTCAAGTTAGAAGTGCAGAAAAACAAACAATAGTAAATATTAAACTAATTCTTACTTTGTATCTTCACTTACATGTGAGACAAGTTCCACGTAAATGCTACATTTTATATTGTTGTCAAGATTTCAATTTTAATGTTAAAATTCAGCATACTTTCTTAAAATTAAATTTTGCGAGAATTACTGATATTGTATGCATTCAATAATTTTTGGCTTTAAGGTTAAAATAATGTGCGATTTATGTTCAATTACCTTTAACAATTAAGACAATGCATTAATGGTTACTATTGGCTTAATTTTAGTAAAAAAATCTCTTATTAACGAACACTATATGTTATTGTAACACCTGTATAGGTATAACACGTAAAATTATCTACTACAGATTACGATTTTTGTTGATGAAGGTTACAAATTTAAAAGTACGTGCACTAATTTCAACGCTACATTTATAATTAATGTTACCCGCAAATTCCTCAACTACTTGGCCGGGTATTGTTAACGCAGAGATTATTTAAAATTGCATTAAATAGTATTACAACTTAAACATAAACATGTACCCAATTTACGGTGTCTAAAAATCGCCCTTTTAATTTAAATGCGAAACATTTTTTTCTCGCCGATAATGTCTAAAGTCGACCTTGTATGTTTATATTTAATATATTTTTGTTACGGTTCTACAAGAGTAGTTGTAAATTCATATTTTGTAACACTTTCTTGGTACATTCTAAAAATATTACAGTCCTGGTTTTAAAAAAGTTTTTAAAAATTGAAATGCATTGGATTATATAAGCACCCATGCGTCTATTTGTCGAATGTGAAGTCTCCACTCGTAGTAGATCAGATAATATTGGATGTCACTCCTAACCAAGCCGATCCTGTATTTTATCCCTACAAATACTGAAATTATAAAAAATGTGGCTCCATGTTTTTAAAAGAAATTTGGAGCTCATATGGTTAAAAACGGCAGATACGTTCCATCACCCTTCACTTCGCTTTAAGCCTTAATTCGAAAACCGTACTGTGGTATCCACTCTTCTTCAAGAAGGAACTTATCATGCTAATTTTAATCTCCTAATGGAATTACCCAGGAAAATGATATAGACCTTCAACTCCATGTTTCACCTTCCTAAGGAGAGCATCTTTTTAAATCGTTTCTTGTTCTACACCTCCACCATGTAGGCTCTCATACCTGACAATTTTATGTTTCTAAGATAGTTTGTACTGTGGGTTGATGGATGAATCAGTCAGTCAATCAAGTTTGTGATTCATATATAAAAATTATAAAAATCGTGATAGCCTTAGTTTTCATAATAGTATTACGAAATTGTCAAAAACGAGATGAATTACTCATTTTTCGGTTACTGCTCTAAAAATATAATTAATCCATCTAAACAACTCACTAGTGACTTATAGTTTTACTTGAATACGCAATGTTGTTTTTTCATTTTTTTAATTCCCTTCACTTAACTTTTCTTTAAAGACTAGCTTAAAAACTTATTTATTGATATTTACATTATGTTGAATGTGAAATCAGATTTAATTTGTAAAACACTGTACTGTGACATACTGCGGCTGTTCCTTTTATGGGCATTGTATTGTTTTTCCTGCATTTTTCTCAGTGTCAATTTGAAAGAGAAGTACAAAGCATACTATGGCCAATATCTAAATATTCATCTGTCAGACACATGTTGTAGTCAAATCAAATGGATTTACCAACGCTTTTTTTTGTGAAACTACGAAGCTTTCTGCTTGGTATCGAGTATCAATATATGCATGAAATAATTGCTTTTGTATATAACATTTATAATGTTGAAATAGGTCAATTCATCGTAAAGGTAAGCACCGGTAATTTCTAGGATCAGCACACTCCACGAAACCCCAAACAAATAACTAAAAGCTAGAATATTAGGCCAAATTTCTTCCCTTGACATCAGAGTTTTTTAGTCTTCTTGGGTATGAACATTCCAATTTTCAAACCCTTAAAATAAATTTTTATACTATATTTGAAACTTCTCTGGAACAAACCCAAAATCAGCTGTTTTGACATCCACTAAATCTACCATTTTGCTATAAATTATTATAAAATAAATCAACTAATGCATAAATTTCACAATTTTTCATTGTTTTGCTAGAAATGAATCATAGGAAACGTAGGGTAGCACGTGTAAAATATAATACTTCCTAATTTTAACTTTTTAAATGATATTTCATTTAAAAACTTTACGGTGATGACCATGTATTTCATTTATTACAATGAATAATGGGTTTAAGCAAAAAAAAAATGAATGGCACTTTTGTGTTACAACAAAGTGTTAATTGCAAACACTCTGTACTTATAACAAGAACTAAGCATTAGAAATCACAACGATTTATTTATAGCACCTTTAGAAAATTGCTTATAACATAACGAACAAGCATCCAGTAAGTGTATTGCTTCAAATATAGTGCAATCATGGATAAATTTATTATTATTCAGAGTACTAATAAAAATTTTAAAATATTGAAGATGATAGCATTAGTAAATTAAAATAATCGATTGGACGTGTACTTTGATATTTAATTGCTGCAGGATCAAAGAAGTATTATTTTAATTTTACAGATGTTTACAGCTATCAAATTTATTATGTCAACGTAGTTAACCATTTTCGTGTATGTCATATTATATAGTTGGCCTTTGATATCCTGCTACAGTTTGGTTTTACGGTGGCAACGTTGTCGGGACTCACAAAAAAACGAGTTGTGCAAGCAACCTATATATATATATATATATATATATATATATATATATATATATATATATATATATATATATATATATATATATATATGCTTTAGCTTTAGAAAATTAGACAATTCGTCACAAGTGCGAAAATAATCCTTCTCAAAGCTAAGTCTGATGAAAGAAGCAGAGTCTGCTTCCGAAACTTCGCCTTGCAAAAACAAAAACTGTAAAAATAGGCCAATCAGTTCAACTAATTGAATACTCCTATTAAAAGATTAAGTTTCTTTAGAATCATCAGTACAGATGCAATTTATATACCTCCTTGCACTTTTGAAGAATTAATCAAGTAATTAGCGCTTTAAACAATAATGACACTGTCGGAATAGACGACATCCCAACACAACCAATTGTGCCCCACATTTCTAGCTATCAGTTATACATGCATGTCGTGAGGCGTCACACATTTTTTAGATTAAATAATTAAAATACAGCAATAAATGAGAACGTCGTACTTTAATACCACATGTAATCTTAGTAAACAACATAACAGGTGTATTTCCTTGCATATTTAACAAAACAAAATAATATCTGTTGACTAATTACAGCATAAAACCAAATAATACAGTACTTAACTGTTCGAAAATCTTTACGATAGCAAACTAATTTTTAGTCGATACATAAACTATACATAAAATATAACCTATCTTTACGTAGAATTATTTCAAAATGAAAATTGATTGAAGCTGTATCATTGCAATGTAATAACAAAGTTTGCTTTGACCTACGTCAATAAAATACAAATCAAGTGAGGTTACGCACTCCTTTTCATTTAAGAAAATGCTAATCGAAAGCAGCTGCTTTATTTTCATTACAAGAGTATTAAAACTTCCGAAACAATATTAAACTAGCTTTACTTTAATGTCTGTAAATTAATTCCTCTCATTTTTCCACTTAATAAAAACGCAATACACACTTGTACTTGTTATACACTCAAAATAAAGTTAATATATTATATCCAAACGAATTGTTGCAGATAGCTTCATTTCTGGACGATACGATAAGGCTCATTTCAAGAATGGAAAGGTAAAAGTAATATATGCTCGACCCAGGGCAACAGATATGTTGTGGCTACTAACAGCATACGTAACGAACAGCAGGCGTAACGTTGCCTGTTTCTTTAATGACACAAAGCAAAAGTACCTCTAATTCAAACTTTTCTTCAATATAACAAATTGCAGCATTCAAAGTACTACACGTCGTGGTACCAATCCACCACGCTTCCTTCAATGAAATACAACCATATATCTTCAATTACAAATGGAAACTTTCTTAATGCAAGAAGAGGGAGTTTCCCTATTAGATATAATAATTAATACAGAAATATAATTAAAAGCAGTTGCATACCTTATGCAGGAAGGCAGAAGGAACAGAAACGAAATGACATCAACTTCACCTTGGGCATAAAAACAAAAATTGATGTGGCTAAATATCCATTATATAAACCGGCATTCGTAATTATATACACTAAGGAAAAAATATCCACACGTCACCTAAAATTTAATTATTGAAGAAAAATTACTACATGACGCCAAAATATATTTATAAATAATAAGATAAATCCAAGAACTTTCATTAAGGTAACGATAGCCAAAAATTGGTACGTTACATAAACCGATTTCTATTTTACCAAGTATTTCTAATGTATTTGAACTTTTTATAAAGAAAAGAAAAATCTGCACGGTTACATACTAAGAAAATCTACCAGTAGAGCTTTAAATTGCGCATTGAGCGATATATTTCAAAATATTAATAAAAATACAAAATCCGTCAATTTAAACTTTAGCCTTTCGAAAGCGTTCGATTTAGTAGACTACCGATGCTTGTTGGGCAAGCTAGAATACTAGGTTGTTCGCGGTACTGCATCAAACATATTAAATTGTATCTCTTAGGCAGACAACAATTGGTCAGAACTAATCATAATATAATTAGAGTAATTTTCTTTCCTTGGAGGAAGTCCTTTGTGGGGTTCTTCAAGGCTCAATTCTTAGGTCACTCCTATTTCTTCTCCAGGTAAATTATTTACCGTGTAACATCTTTGCTAACGTTACAATTTTCGCCCATGGTAGCAATGTAACTGGATAGGAAAAAGACGTTCGTGAATTAACTACCAATATTGGTCAAACACTTTGCAATGTACCGGGTGAGTCATTAAGGAAGGATGCCGGCCATATCCCAGAAACCGCTTATGTTACGACTTCCAAAAAAAAAAATTCTTCAGTAAATGTGGCAAAGAGAAAATGCTGGAAATAATTTTAAAGTGTGTAAATAGACCGCTAGGTGGCGTAACTACTGTAGTAAATTAAAAAATGTCTAATAAGTAACAGAAACTTAAGGAAAAGGTATATGGAAACATCGTAGTTGTATTTTTGGGACCACTTTACCCATTTTTTGTATAAGAAGTTTTTGGGATGATCGTGGCACTACAAAATCATTACCATGGATCTGAACTTAAGGTAGGTATAAAATTGAAACCAACAGAGATATCGACTTGAAATTTTCAGGCTACAGGCAAAATTTTATACTCTTTCTGACTAAGATATAAAAAACATACCATTCTATTTAATATTTTGAAGAAAATCGCTAAAATTTCAGCAATATTTGAAAGCGTCCTGTAGCGGTTTGTTCGTTTAATCAAACTTAACTTTTTAATACATCAACGAATAGCGCAAGAAAATACCTTTCCAACTAAATATTACTTTTTAAGATTCGATGACTGGTTCCGAAGATAATTACGTGTTTGTCTGACAACTTTCGCAGCTCCCCCTACCGAAAACCTGTGAAGTTAGAGAAAAACTTCTTATACAAAAAATGGGTAAAATTGTCCCAAAAATACAACTACGATATTTCCAATATACCTTTTCCTTAAGTTTCTATTACTTATTAGACATTTTTTAATTTACTACAGCAGTTACGCCACCTAGCGGTTTATTTACAAACTTTAAAATTATTTCCAGCATTTTCTTTTGGCCACATTTACTGAAGAATTTTTTTTTGGAAGTCATAAGATAAGCGGTTTCTGGGATATAGCCGGCGTCCTTCCTTAATGACTCACCCGGTACAAAGCTGATTCAACGTGATCGTCCTGTAGTAATCCTAGATAAAACATACACCGCACTGTTTCTAAGTAACGTAGAGACAGAGTCGCCTTTGTTGCCTTTAAGTGGTGCAAATGTTTAGTTAAAAAAAGTATGTATTCTATAGTTCGTAAAACTAATAGTAGAGCGTCGATTTGGTTGGAAAGGACATGTGGACGAAACCTCTGGTACATTACATAAAGTAATTCTGGGTTTTAAAGTAATTCTGTGTTTTAGGCGATTAAAACCTATTGTGTGAATTATCAACATCACGAAAATCAGTCGTAAGGTAAGGGATCACTTTCTTTGAGAAATTCACCATATTTAACAGATATTTCTAAATTATAACCAGAGGCTTTAAGAATAATTTTCGATGTAAATAGTAGACACAGATGTAGACAACTCTCCCAATAACAAAATATTTTTACCGTAATTGATTAATATTGGCCTGAATAAGTATGCTGGAAAGGGCAAAACCACATTTATATTTGTAAGCTATCAACACATATGCCGACTCTAAAACGAAAAAGGTTAGAACGACAAGTTTGTTGTTATCTACTAAAATGAAAACGTCAATTTTCACGATTTTCGTTCATGATTAACACATATTTTTGGGTTAAAAATCGGGTACCCATATTTATGGTTAACGATCTTTAAATGTACCGATAGCAATTCCAGTTATCGTCATCAGTAGACTAAAAAAAACTTTTTTCTCAAAATGTATTGGACTACGAATCCAATGGGTTAGCTCTACCAATAGCGACTTTGCATGTAACGGTAAATGATTACAATTATTTTTCGTTTTCTGAATATTCATGCGCAATACATGCAGCTATTAATTGGGCCATTCCAACATTTTTTAGTGGAATGTTTCAAGGACTTGACATGTCCCTGTTATTTGTGACTTATTATTCTTGGGAGTGGAATCACTGTATATCGAGTTACAGATGCTTGGAATCGAAAATCTATTTAGGAGCAAGGCACTAACCTTACTCCGCAACGAATGCGATCGGTTTATATAATAATATAATATATGCACATCATTTTTCCTAAACACTTGCGCAATGGTGTTAATCTGCATTCTGAGTAGTGCTCCTTGACATACACCTGTTTGATTACTGCGTCGTAGTGCTTCTCTCGGTAGCTGCAGCCATTTGGGTTTTATTTCTAAACTAGCTTGGTTTATTGGCTTGTCTCCGAGAACTATGTGCGATACTAATTTATTTACTGACGGGTTACTGCCTGTACTTCTTCCCCTTTAATGGCTTATGCACTGCGTCGATATTATTCTTGTTCTTTGGATGTTCCTCCTGTCTTGTCTTTAAAGCTCACCCATTCCCGCTAGACGTTCTCTTCCTCATTTACGTGATAGCTTGTATTGTCAGATCTTGGCTGGTTAATCTATATTGACCGTATAATGAATCTAGGAAAGTCTATAGTTTTCTTTCGAGTATCGAACCTTTGAAGGAGTATGCTTCTTATGATTAAAGAAGTTTCAAGAATTCATTGCTTTTTAAAACTCTTGTTGGCGGAAGTTGCTCCCCATTTGAAAGCTGTGTGGTCCGGTTTGTTAGCGTGATGTCTTCTTCCAACGTTTTCTTGTTATTGTCAAGGTGAAGTGGATCGGTACGTTGGTGAATAAACTAACAACTTGCAAGCTGTGATTCCGTAATACCACGCGTTTACCATAAAATCAAAAGTATATGCCGCTGCCTCTTGGAATTCTCATTCCTTTCTGAACAAATTTGGCCTCTTGATTTTTTTTGTTTGACGTACGGTTTTCGCACAAAAAAATAGAATTCATTCTTTGTTATGAAATTGTCTATTATCGAGGATTGAAAGCCTATCTAATGTATTTAATTCTATATACGTTCAGAGTAATTTTGTATTAGCTTTTCAAAATGTATTTAGATTCAGTTCCATACTTTCACCGTTTAAAAATTTTTCTCTTAAAAAATATATTTAGGGTCATACCAAAGTTATTATAAAAAAAAGGTTTTTTCTTAATACATTAGCACGCTGTAGTTCAAAAGTTAAGACCATTAGGACATGTTTATATGAAGATTTTTCTCAAAATGGATCCAAGAACAACTCCTCAAATATTAGCATGTTATTACGAAACGTTCTGTATAATAAAAACCAAACCAGACCATATAGATCTACAAACCAAGAGCTGCATGGGAGTTATCGTGTGAATGCGGAAGGGAAGGGAATATAAACGACAAATGGAGAAACAGGGAGTCCCCAACTACATACACTTAGAGGGAACAAAACCATCGAGTCAAATGGGAAAAAGTATTGGTGATGACGTGAGAAAAAAATTGCGGCCAAACCAATCTAAAATGTGTAACATACATACTTCTCGCAGACCAACGCAAGATAGCGTAGCATTAAGGCCCGTATGGACACTATTGCTATAATACAATACTACAATTTAGCAGGCGCATAAAGGACTGCTACGTAAAATAGAGATTAATATTACTGCACTGGATTAGAAATTATATAATTAGAACGCTTCTGTAGCGCAGTTATTTAAACACTTTCTTCCTGTGTAGATTTGCAATTTAGATAGAAGTTGTAAAGCACCGCCATACAAACCATCATAAATGCAGAAATAATCTTCTAATCAAATATGCGCAGAGCGCAGGAATAACCAAATTAATAAAACAATAACGACTATCAGCCTTGTTTCAAGGAAGTTGAACTACTAATACATGCCTTCAATATGTTGTTCAAATCAACAATGGTTATTTAATATGGGCTAAATATTTGATTTCACTGTTTGCAAACGGACAGCAATTTTATTGTGATAACATCACCAACAAAATTTAAAGTCTCAACTTTTGACCTTAAAGGCCAAGTAAAAAATAAACTGCATAATGAAATAGGCGCGTGCCTCCAAAGGGTGGGCCACAGCAATACATGCAGATTAAAATAAGCGCCTTTTTCTGTTAAAAACCTCATTAAATCAAATAAAAGAAACTCCTCTGAATAACACCACATTACCACAAGCAGTGTTGGGTAGGATCTAGATCAAAGTGATCTAGATCCAGGATCTAGATCCACTAAACGGATCTATGATCTGGATCTAGATACTTTGCTCTGCTAGGAACTAGTATTTGGACCTAGATCACATTTTAACAGATCTTTAGTACTTGAATCCAAAGATCCATTAGAACATTTAAAAATGTATTTTAAGGGTATTTTGTGAAATTTTTAACTGGCTTGAGGCAACAGAGCTTTATATTTAAAAAATACATTATGCTCCGTTACGACCGTTATATCCGTACCCCACAGAGATACAAACACATTTACACAATTACCTACTGCCTGAGGCATGTTAAATTCCGAAATAACCAATAATAGAACTATTCATTTCCTTTGTTAATATTTCCGTCGATTGTTTTTGTTTCCCAAAGCTACAAAGGCAGGTAATGACAGCTAAGTGCTAATCTAATGACTTAATGAGTAATGACAATGGGGTCATCCATCCATTAAAGTAGGTACTTAAGTTAAGTGGAACTGGAATTCCCTGTTGCTAATTTAATCGAACAAAAGGAGGTATAGAAAAACAACAATCTTGTCTTCAGTTCTTAAGAATACGACTTTAAGTAAAGCACATTTGTTAATTGTTAGTTAGATCAACAATGAGTGACGAAGCTGAATTAATGGAAGTTCCGCCAATCTTAAGCGGTAAATTTTATAAAATGTTATCAAAATGTGACAACAAGATAGTGACCCAGTGTCTAAATTGTCCCGCACAAATACAAGGTCATGTGACTTCAACAGGAAATTTTATTCGGCATATGAAGGTATGTATTAATATAGTTTTTGGCAGAATTTTAGTATCATTTATTGGATTCTTACGAAATACATCATCTGATATATCAAAACGTGATTTGTAGACTTAATTTTTCTTATTAAATTCTATATGAATTACGTAAAGTATTTTTTGTTGCAAAATACTTAGTTTCACGTGTGTAAAAGAACGTTTACAAAAGATTGAGATTTATTTCAGAAGTCTCTAATGCATCAAAAAACTTTTTTAAATGTTTATGATACCTGTATTCATAAAAAGATGGGATTCAGTCGCTTTCAAAATTGGTGTTATCTAAATTTTGACTGAAACTTGAAGTGACTTCAATCTGAATTTTATAAATTAACATACACTTTGTCCTTTTTTTCTAGAGAAAGCATCCAGTAACATTTAGCAAATTCGATGCAGAAAGACAACAAAAAAAAGTAAAACCGAAATTTTATCAATAAAGAATTTCAACAAGACTAACATTTTTCAACGATCTACCAGTTCTACCACAAAGAACTCGGTTAACAAACTCGTCTTAGATTACATAATTGAAGAGATGAGGCCTATTTGTACAGTCGAAAAACCCGCATTTATTAGGTTAGTAGAAGGACTTTCTGGCAAAAAACCTTGTGACCGAAAAACGCTCAAGAGTAAATTAGAAGAAGAGAAATCAGCAGTTATTGGTGCTGTAATAGAAGAATTAAATAAAACCAAATACGTCTGTACAACTGCAGATGTTTGGAGCACCAATAACAAAGGTTATCTTGGTATGACTGCACACTTTATTGATAGAAATAGCTTCCAACGTAAATCTTTTGCATTAAGCTGTAGGCGATTTAAATTTAAACACACATTTGACAGAATTGCGGAATTAATAAGTGAAATTCATAACGAATACAAATTAAATCTCGGTAAAATTTCAGGAATGGTAACAGATAACGCAAGCAACTTTAATAAAGCTTTTAACGTATTTACTGCTTCTATATATAATAAGAGCAGCGATAGCGAATTAACAGAGTTGCAAAATCAAAATGATGTAGATGTTGAATCATTACCTGCTTTTGATACTGACAGTACTTACGTGCTTTTGCCCGAACATTTTAAGTGTTGTTCGCATACACTCAGCCTTGTAATTACGATAGATGCAGCTAAAGCATTTGAAAACATAAGGTATAAAAAAATGTACGATACTGTTTTTGGGAAAGCTTATTCTTTATGGAATTTAGTGAGTAGGTCAACTAAGGCGTCGGATCAGTTAGAAAATGTTTGCGGTGTCAAATTGAAAGTTCCTTGTCCTACTCGTTGGAATTCCATGTATGACGCATGTGTTAAACTAATTAATATTGAAGCAAAATTAAGTGATGTTTGTAAGTTATTAAAATTAGACGTGTTCCAACTGTCAGATTTTGTGTTTTAAACGAATATATTTCTGTTACAAAACCTATAGCCGTTGCAATAGATATTTTACAAGATGAAAAACTTGTCAGTTAGGTACTGTTTTGCCAACACTTTTCAAAATTAAAGCTAGCTTAGAAGCAATGACAAAACTGACATTTTGTTCTAAATTAAGAGAATGTTTATTGAACGGCTTTACAAGACGTTTCTCTAATATAATGGATATTAAAAATTCTAGTAGTCGACCATACCTGTTATCCACAATTTCTAACCCAAAATTTAAATTATGGTGGTTAAAATTACCCCTTTAAAAATGAAACAGCATTCTGTCAAACGCAATTATTGTGTGAACTTAACAATTCCGGATTTCAAGAAAATCTTAATAATTCAGAATCAGAAATTCAGTTCACACTTACTGAAAAAAATCCTCTGCCACGGACGAATTCTTTGATTTTTAAAATAAATACTCAATCGCAAACAACATTTGATTCAGAATGCACAAATTATTTTAAAGACACAAGCACTAACTATGAGCAATTAAATATGTACCCTGCTATAAAAGAAATCTTTTTAAAATATAATTCTATACTTCCTTCATCTGCCCCCGTTGAAAGGGTATTTAGTATGGGTGGACTAATTTTAACTCCTCGTAGGAATAGATTAGGTGATGATATATTTGAGATGCTATTAATTTTAAAACAAAATAAAATAAAATTAGATAATAAAATGTAATTATGTAATGTACACTTATAATAATTTGGATAAATGTCCTTATCCTTATAATTGTATAACAACTATGTGTTAAGTTAAATTAACAATTAACGTTGCAACTTGCAAGTGTAAATGTGTACCTAATACTAATTTTGTAATTTGTAGTGCGTTAAATAATTAATGTCAGTTTTCAATAAAAACCTATAAAAATTATATTTCTATATTATTTTTCTTAAGAATTTAACCTTACGGACTAATATTTGTATTACATGAAAAATGATCATGGGAATGGGAGTACTACTCATCAGTAGCAATACTAGCAATTAAAGATAATATTAATAATTAGAAAAATCTCGAAACAATTTTAGGAATGTCGGATCTTTATAAAAGATCTAGATCCCATTTCAAGGATCTTTGATCTTTATCTAGATCCATTTTTACGTACGGATCTTAGATCTTTATCTAGATCAGTTTTTAAAAATGTGTTTGGATCTGTATCTAGATCCTAAATAAATGGATCTTACCCAACACTGACCACAAGATATTTGGATACTGAGATTTGACTACAGTATGGGTCATTAGGTCAAAGCGAAATATAAAGTGCACAGCTTTAATTGTTGTGTTATCGATTGCCAAAAATAAATTAACAAAAAAGTCTTACCTTTTTCTATAATTGTAGACACCGACATCCATAAAGAGATTGATGTTCCTACAACATTAAATGTAGGAGACCTATGTAAAGTTTCATTAAAATGTTTGAAGCGGTATTGAGCTATACGTTTTTGAATTTTCGGCTCAACTAATATGTAAAATTAAACAAAATTCATACTTGGAACCTGTACAAAAGTGCTTTCGAATGACAACCCTATGTTCTAGGGTGGAAATTGTTTCTTGTGCACTCGGTATTCTGAATAATCTAAAAACTCAGCCAGAATTAAAACTTATCAATTATTACACAAACCAAAAGTGACGGCAACATCGCTTTGGTTTGACAACGTTAAGTAAATATCATAAGTTTCACAAATTAGCTTAGAAGGTAGATTCAGTTCACTTGGGTTGCTAACGATGATTCAAAATCTGGAATTTTTGTTTTTTAAATAATAATTATATATTATGTATGCATTATTTGTTTAATCGGTCATAAAGCGCAACTGACAGCCACAGACCTTTGAGAAATAATCATTTTCGTACATTCATTAAACGGTCAATGTAGTTTAATGAGCCAAGATCACGTAAATGCGAAGATAATGTGTAACGGGAATGGGTGAGCTTTAAATACAAGACAGGAGGAACATCCAAAAAACATGAATAATATCGACGCAGTGCACAACCAATTAAATGGAAAGAATCACCGGCAGTAACTCGTAAAAAAGTTGTACCCGTCAGTAATTAAAATAAGTATTACACATAGTCCTCGTAGACAAGCCAATAAACCAAGCTAATTTAAAAATAAAACTCATATGGCTACAGCTACTTAGAGAAGCACTACGAGGCACTAAACAGGTGTGTGCCAAGGAACACTACTCAGAATGCAGATTAACACTGTTGCGCAGGCGTTTAGGAAAAATTATGTACATATAAATTATATAAACCGATCGCATTCGTAGCGGAGTTAAGTTATTGCTTTGATCATAATAGATTTCCGATTCCAAGCATAAACTAACCCCATCCATTGCTTTGCTGACGATAGCACTCTTCACTGTAGTTCATCTCAGTCTACTCATGGTGATAATCCACCTTCTATGTCAAATCAAGGAATTAAAGCTGAAATGGCAAATTCAATCAACAATGATATTCAACGTATTCTCGAATGGGGAAGCAATAATCTAGTTAAATTTAATGCTAACAAAACTCAGTGGCTCAGTTCTTAAGTTTTCAGACTCTATTACTTTGTTGGGTGTGATTGTATCTTCAAATCTCTCATGGGTTGACCATCTTCTGTCAGCTACCAAAACAGCTCCTCGTAAAATAGGCTCTTTGTACAGATCTAAGCAGTACTTTACCTCTCGACAACTCCTTCTGCTGTATAATGCCCAAATTCGGCCTCATCTGGAATATAATTCTCACCTCTGGGTTAGTGCTCCCCAATACGCTCTCGATATCGTTAATCGTATTCAAAAGAGACCGATTAGGCTTATAAATAACCCGACCCCTTGAGCATAGAATGATGGTTTCAGTTCTTTCTTTGTATTATTGTTATTACAACGGCTATTGTGCTGCTGAATTATATTCTTTGATACCATCTCGGGCTATCTTTGCGAGGAACACTCGGTTCGCACATTCACATCATCAGTATGCAGTACAAATCTCCACCTGTCGTACCAAACGGGCGCAATCCACATTTTTCTACACGGCTTCTAAACTCTGGAATGATCTCCCTAGTTCCTGTTTTCCTCTCACTTATGATATGAGAAAATTTAAGGTGGCTGTTCATAGGCATCTATTGGCAATTCATTATCCCTCTATACATCCTCCTAAGTGTTCCTGAGTGCTTTAGCCCGATAGGCCTAATTTAGCCTTTTCAGGTCCACAATCATAAAAAAAAATAAGCGACTCGATATACAGTAATTCAACGCCCAATAATCATATCACAAAGAACAGGGACATATCAAGTCCTTGAAACGTTCCATTAAAAAGTGGGAATAGCCCAATTAATGGCTGCATCAGTAACGAATGTTCATTAAGATTTAGAAAACAGCAAATAGAGCTGTTTGGATAGTTTCATCGTTTTAATCATTTACCGTTACATGCAAGGTTTCTATTAGCAGATCTAACCCATTGGTAGAGGTTTAATGGCATTTTTTCATGGGCGCTGAGTAATACTATTGGTTTTCATTTTTTGGATAATCTTATGAGTCTGACATATTGTAAATTTTTATTCGTAGACTAATGTAATTTGGGAAAAAAGTTTTTTTTTAGTCTGCTGATGACGGTAACTGTAATTGCTATCGGAAGATTTAAACAACATTAACTATAAATACAGGTACCCGATTTGTAACCCAAAAATATGTTTTCTTAGTCATGGACGAAAATCGTGAAAATTTACGTTTTCATTTTAATAGATAACAACAGATTTGTTGTCTTAATCTTTGTCGCTTTAGAGTCGGAACATGTGTTGATGACTTAAATCACAAAAATGTGGTTTTGCCCTTTCCAACATAATTATTGATGCCAATATTAATCAGTTACAGTAAGAAAATTCCGTTATTGGAAGAGTTGTTTACATCTGTGTCTACTTTTTACATTGAAAATTATTCGTAAAGCCTCTCTGTATAATTTAGAAATAACTGTTATATGGTGAATTCTCCAAAGAAGGTTATCCCTTATCTTCCGACTGATTATCGTAATGTTGATAATTCACACAATAGGATTTAATCGCTTAAAACATAAAATTCCGTTATGTAATTTACCAGTGGTTTCGTCTACATGTTCTTTCGAAACAAATCGACGCTGTGCTATTAAGCCTACGAACTTTGGAGTATTTACTTTGTTTAACTCAACATTTGTACTATTTGAAGTCAACGAAGGCGACTCTGTCTACTTTACTTAGAAACAGTGTGGTGTATGTTTTATCTAGGATTACTACACCACTAAGATTAACGTTTGAATCAACCTTGTACATTGCAGTGTTTGACCAATATTGGTAATTAATTCACGAATATCTTTTCCGTACCCAGTTACGTTACTACTATCGGCGAAAATCGTAACGTAAGCAAAGATGTTACACTATAAATAATTTTAATTATTTCAATGTTTAATAAAATACCTATCTTTTTTGGGTTTTTAATGGTGTATTTTAAATTATACAATCTAAACGTTTCGATAACACTTACAGTTATCTTCGTCAGTAGTAATAGCTGTAAAAATTGTTAAAGATGGTGTACACAATTTTTTCAAAGTTGAAAATTTTTTTAATTTTGACAAAATTGTTTACAACGTCTTTAACAATTTTAACAAATATTACTACTGACGAAGATAACTATAAGTGTTATCGAAACGTTTATATTGTGTAATTTAAAATACACCATCAAAAAACTCAGAAAAGATAAGTATTTTATTATGTGTAATAATGGTGAAAGTTTACATTTTCATATTTAAATATTTAGTTCTTACTGAGAGGTATAATTTAATATATCTAATGCAGTACCGCGAACATCGTAATATTCTAGTTTTCCCAACAAGAATCGCTAGTCTACTAAATCCAACGCTTTCGAAAGATCAAAGTTTAAATTGACGGCTTTTTTATTTTTGTTAATATTTGGAAATATATCGCTCAATGCGCAATTTGAATCTGTATTGATAGATTTTCCCCGTAAGAAACCGTGCAGATTCTTTTAGAAATACTTGGTAAAATAGAAATAGGTTGATGTAACGTACCAATTTTTGGCTATCGTTACCTTAATATGCAAGTTCTTGAATTTATCTTATTATTTATAAATATGTTTAGGCATCATGTAATAATTTTCTAGCACACAAAGAATAAGTTATACTGATAAAAGATCACTAAATATATATATATATATATATATATATATATATATATATATATATATATATATATATATATATATATGTCGAGGTAGGGTTGGTTACACAACTCATTTTTTATACAAAGTATATAATCTTAGGTACTTTTGAGTCCCGACAACATTGCCGCCGTAAATGCAAACTGTAGCCAAACATCAAAGATCAACTATAATATGACATACACGAAAATGGTTAACTACGTTGACATAATAAATTTAAGAGCCTCAAACATTTATAAAATTATTTGAAACAATACACTTACTGAATGCTTGTTCGTTATGTTATAAGCAATTTTCTAAAGGTATTATAAATAAATCGTTGTCATCTTTTAAGCTTAGTTCTTGTTTTACATACAGAGGTTTTGCAATTAACATTTTTTAACTTAAACCCATTATTGATTGTAACAAATAAAATGCACGGTTATTACCTTAAATTTTTAAATGGTATATCTTTATTAAAATTAAGAAGTAGTAGGTGTTGCATGTGCTATGCTATGTGTTTTGTTATTTTGCGCTAATTAAGTATATAATAATGGTAATTTAAAAATAAACCAGTACATTTGTGACAGTTAATTTTTTCTACATGGTAGAAAGCTATATTTAATACGATTATTTAACCTTTCCATACGTGGTGGTCTTTATATTGCATTTTTGGATTAATACTACTGAATAGAACAACAGTATAAACTTATATTTTTTTATCATAATGGAGATTGCACAAAAATGGACCAATTGAATACAATTCAGGTTTTTTAGAAATTCATAAAGTAAAAGATAATAATAGTTTATTATGTAAGTGAGCAGTGTTATAAATATTTTACGAAAAAATTTAGCTTGTAAACATTTTGAATATACAGACATTTTTATAAGTGAATTATATATAATAACTCACGTACAGTTTAAAGTTTTTAACTAACTTTCCTATCATTAATTTCTAGCAGAACAATCAAAATTTATGAAATATATACGTTAGTTGATTTATTTAATAATAATTTATAGTAAAATGGTAGATTTAGTAGATGTCATAAAAGATAATTTTAGGTTTGTTGCAGAAAAGTTTCAAATATAGTAAAAAATTAATTTGAAACGTTTGAAAATTGGAACGTTCAAACCCAAGAAGACTAAACAAAGGGCAGCAATTTAACTTAATATTCTTGCTTTTATTATTTATTTGGGGTTTCGTAGAGTGCGCTGATACTAGAAACTACCGGTGCTTGCCTTTACGACGAATTGACCAATTTCCACATTATAAATAATGAAACAAAGGCAATTATTTTATATATATATATATATATATATATATATATATATTGTAACAACATTTTTTTGTGGTTGTATTACAAAATACGTTAATCTAAGATCATTAATTTATTTGGCGTAAAATTAGAGGAGTTTTTAATTATTTACATGTAAAAATTGAGAAAGGCAACTTAAATTGCATTTCATAGAACATATATTTTAGGTGTAATATTATATAAATAGTTATAGTTCCCTTTCTTTTAAAAATGGGACTCCGATCATTGTATTTCGCGCAATGCGTGACCACTTCTTGAGGGGGGGCACTTACAGAAGCGTTTCTGAAAGCCTCTATTTTTTACTTCACTTGCTGCTGAATGTTAAAGCAGAAGACTTTGTTATAATGGTTTTTACTTAATTTTTATTTTGGTGCCATCAGAATTTTGGTGGTAAGTTATTTTTCACTTCATTGTATTTAAAGCTTAAGCATTTGCTCTTTCCAGGCACTTACGTACACTTACGTACACTTACGTACACTTACGTACACTTACGTACAATCATTATAGTACTTATCTTATTCCCTTATACTCACTTAAGGCACTTATTTGCTTACTTACTTACTCATACTTATATTTATATTTTAAATGGCTTTTAAGTTACTTATTTGCACAAGTTTCTCTTCATTCAAATAATTTAATCTTAAAATGCAATATTAACACAATAAAACATCAAGAATACAATAAGTTAGTGGATCGAAAATCCCTTCAAATACATAATTGATCGCGTTGTTACAAGAATACGCAAGGAAGATGTAGAAACGCTTTCATACTGGTTGACCGTTCCGCATCCATAATTAAACACCGGAAGCTGTCTATAAGAAAATCATTATACTGAGGTATTTATGTGGTAAATTTTATATTTTTTAAGCTTAGCTTTAAAACCTTTTCTTTCCTCTCCTTAACCATCCATATATTGGGTAAATAAACTTAATTGCACATTGTTAATTTTTGATATTTATACAAAATTATTATTGTTCATTATTTAGGTTTTGTTATTCCTGGACAAAGATAACATGGCGCTCGAGAAGGCATTTAATTATATATTATTTTTTAAATTTTTACATTGTTTTTATTAATTAGAAAGGAAAATAATTAAGCAGGTGAGAAACTAGCCGCATTTCAGGTGTGTTAACAAGGCAATATAGTAGAACCCTCCTATATTTAATCAACCGATTGTGGACGAGACGGCATATAGTTAGTGGTGAAAGGTTAGTAATTCAATTTGTTAAAAATTTGTATTTAGAGATTACATTTGGCGTTTATTCAATGTACAAATTACATCACCACTTTATTATTATTATTGTTATTATACTGGCCATTTAAATTTTCTTAAACCTACTTCACCACAACAATTTTATTTTGATTATAATATATATATATATATATATATATATATATATATATATATATATATATATATATATATATATATATATATATATATATGTGTGTGTGTGTATTGATACTCGATACCAAGCAAGAAGCTTCATAGTTTTATAAAAAAAACGTTGGTAAATCCGTTTGATTCGGCTACAACATATGTCTGACAGATGAAGATTTATGTACTGGCATTAGTATGCTTTGTGGTAACACTTCTGTCGACCGCAGGGAATCACATTAACTCATTTAAATATCACAGTGAGTGAAAATTGCCCATGAGATATCTGAAAAATGAAATCTCTTTTAAGTTGACATTGCGAAAAAATGCAGGAAAAACAATAAAATGAGGCAAATACCCATAATGGGAACAGCTGTAGCCTGTCGCAGTACAGTCTTCTACAAAGTAAATCTGATTTCACATTCAACATAATGTAAATGTGAATAAATAAGTTTGTAAGGTAGTCTTCAAAGGAAAGCTAAGCGAAAGGAATTAAGAAAATGAAAAAAACAACATTGAGCGTTTAAATAAAAATATGTCACTAGTGACCCGAAGTAAAGTTTAGCTCACCGCTTTATCCCACAAATGACATACGTTACCTTATACTTTTAATATTTTAAAACTTGTTTAGATGGAATAATTATATTTGTAGAACAGTAAAGCGAAAATGAGTATTCGTCTTGTTTTTAACAATTTCGTAATATTATGCAAACTAAGGCTATTACGATTTTAATAGATTTATATATGAAACACAAAGTTGACTGACGGACTGATCCACCTATCAACCCACAGTGCAAACAAGTCAACTTAGAGACATGAAATTTTCAGTTATGAAAGCCTACATAGTGGTGCAAAACAAGAAATGACGTAAAAAGATGCTCTCCTTAAAAGGGTGAAATATGGAGTTGAAGGTCGATATCATTTTCCTGGTTAATTCCATTAGGAGTTTAGATTTGGATGATAGGTTCCGTATTGAACAAGATTGGATAACACATGACGGTTTTTGACAGTTTTGTAAGTGGTTGAAGTTAACGGTTAAAAGAAAGTGGAGGGTAATGGAACGTATCTACCGTTTTTAACCATACGAGCTCCAAATTTCTTTTAGAAACATGGAGCCCACATTTTTTATAATTTTAGTATTTGTAGGGATAAAGTACAGGATCGGTTTGGTTAGGAATGACATCCAATATTATCTGATCTACAACGAGTGAAGACTTCATATTCGACAAATGGGTGCTTATATAATGCAATACATTTTAATTTTTTAAGACTTTTTAAAACAAGGACTGTAGTTAAATGTTTATAAAAAATTAAAAATATTTTTAGAATATACCAAGAAATTGTTACAAAATATGAATTTACAAGTACTCGTGTAGAACCGTAACAAGAATATTTTAAATATAAACATACAAGGCCGACTTTAGATATTATGGGCGAGAACAAAATGTTTCACATTTAAAATTTTGTTTAACGGAACACCATTTGCATATTTGGGTTCCTCTTCAAATTTTCTCCATGGTAATGTAATAAGTTTTAAATTAAATTAGTACGTTCGCTGCCTAACTCTAAAAATGTTAAATTTGAAGAAAAACATGGTTCCATAGCATACGCTATAACTTTCAAAGCACGTTAATTATTTTACCTAAAACTGACACAACACTAGACAAAGAGGTGCTTAAGTGCCTCATTGTTCGCATAAGTCGGATTCTTATACAGGATGATTTCTACAGGGCCGGCAACTTTTGTTAAGGTGTAAATATACTAATTTCCTTTAGTTTTGGCGGAACACTCATTTCTTCAATACATCTCCAAAAAACATGCTACGTATATTGATAGTTTAATTTTCTAGTTTTCCATGAATGCCATTGACAAATTTTTTGACTTAAGCAGACAACGTCCCAATTTAATTTAAAACTAGTTACCCTTTTTTACGAGGTATCCAAATATGCAATAATATATAGGGTGTTCCGTTAAATAGAATTAATAAATGTTTTGGCCCGTCTTTATGCAACACCCTATATGGTAAAAAAATTTTTAAAATGTATATATATATATATATATATATATATATATATATATTACTTTGTAAAACGTATATATTGGTTACTCAGTGACTCGGCGGTAAAGGTGTCAGACTTGTAAGTGAAAGGTACCAAGTTCGAAGTCCTTTTGTTTTTGGCATCTGCAAAAAATTAGATGTTCATTGCACCCACATTGTAAAATGTTAGGGTCTGTAGTAAGCACATTTTTCCTTCAAATATTCTTGTACAGTTAAATAAAATTATTAATAATTCTAAGTCTACCTAGATAGGTAGGTAGATAGGTTCAAATAAAAAGTAGAAAAGAAGTCTGTTGAGCCTTCCCTTTATTGCACTAATTCCGACAGCTGATTTTTTTATGTTTTGAAGTACTAGTCATTTGCCCCCTTAATAATTAATTTACGTTTAATTTTGGCAATAGTGTCGCATGGAAACGAAGTATAATGAATCTCTTATAGTAAACTACAATACTTATAAAGAACTAAATTTATCGTACTACAATAAAATCTTGCTGTGTGTAACTGGTACTTTAGGATAAAGCTTTAGAGTTTACCTCTCTTAGGTAATAAAGTTAGTTTTTACCAATAAAATAAAGAAACTTAGGAAACCCCGAGAAAATTATTTTTAAATTAATAACAAACGACTTAATCCAATTTAAAAAAAATGGCGTTAACTAAATCTATTTCTGTAATTTCTAAAAGCAAAGGTACCTATTTACTTAAAATCAAATATATTTCAGTAAATAATAAAAAAAATCACTACTACAATTACTGATAAACTGATGCAGCATTTTTTTAACCTTGATAACACCGGATAAAGAAAAGGGTACCCTTGCTTTATGACGCAATGGAAGTTTTCACCTTTTTCGTGCCAAAGTAGGAATGGTTCGTTATTTTAATTTGTGAGCCCAACACGGTTGTCAGGCTTTCTTTTTAAGGAAATGCGACCGTGACATATAACGCAAGGTGTAGAGCAACATTTTATTCCCTACTTTCCACCTCAATGGAGTAAATTGGATTTTTTTTTATTAAAATATTAAACCCTGATGTTTTTCAGATAAAAAAAAAGTATACTTTATCTAAACCGATAACTTTAACACTTTCGAAGATATTTGCATTTTTAGGTATTTACTACCGATTGCTTAGGCAGGTTATCATTCTGTAGTATTTGGGAAACATCAAAACGTGAAAATCACTGTTTGGGGAAGAATATACGTAACTTCAGGAAATGATAGATCTAATCATTTTAATACAAAACTTGCATGTAAACGTAAGTCCAATAGTGTTTCGTTCACGCGATAAATGGTGCCAAAGTTAAGAACCTGCCTAAGCAGTTGGTAATAAATACCTAAAAATGAAAATATCTTAGGAACTGTTAAAGTTATCGATTTAGACAAAGTATTCCTTTTTTATCTGAAAAATATCAAGGTTTCGTATTTTAATAACAAAATCCAATTTACTCCATTTGCGTAGAAATTAGAGATTAAAAGGTTGCTATACCCCTAGCGTTTTACTCTACTGTACACAATAAAAACGTATTAATAAGCTAAAACCATCGTAATTTATATATATATTTATTATACCAAGAATGAGAAAAAACCTTTTTTCGTTTTGGAGATATTTCAAAAATCAACTTTTTTTTGGAACTTTGACACACTCTGTCTTTTATTATCAATATTTTATTAAAGCAAATTGCGTCAGATCGTAATATTTTGAGGCCGATAATCTTACTTTGGACCATTACATACGGACCACCCCGTATACAACTTAAAGTGTTTTCTACTCAAAATTTAGCGTATGAAACATTTTAAGAATTAAATGCGGCTAATATAATCAATCATCTTCTTATGTTAATTTAGTAATCCGGAAGCCTATTAATATCCAAGTCAGTAGCGGAGCAAAATACTTTCACTTGCTATACCATTCTTATTACCATTACAATTCGTATTGTAAGGAATAAAAGATAATCATCGTGCTTTTTTCAAATCTACAAAAGTGCGAGATAGCAACACATTCATCTGATAATTTACCAAAATAATAATCTTTTCTCGAATAATTCATTTCAGGAAAGATTGTTAGATTGCATCTAATACCAACAATCTGAATAACTCTATTTGGAGTTTTGTTTTTATTTTCGAATCATGTTTTTCACATTTGAAAATTAATTACTAAACATAATGGGGTTAGGATTCCGTGATAATAATTTCGGGCAACTTGACTTAAATAAACTAATACTTTGGTAAACGTTTTGTGTACACAATAAAGTAGTTTTGCTAATGTTCACAAGCAACAATCACGATTATAATCGATATCGGCTATACGTCCTATCTACAAATCTCTTTCACATATTTGAATAGAGCAAATATATTCGTCAAAAGCAAATAGAACCACAAAATATTGAAGTTTCCCCGCATTAACATTGACTTTATTTACTTTAAAAAGATGCTTTCAAACCTTTTCGAAATATGTAAAACTCGGAACATCCATATAACGTAAGATAAACATTACAAAAGCGGGTAAGGAAATTTCTAATAACTTATCTTGAATTTTATGCACGATTGAAAAATCATTTCCTTTCAAAGTAGTCTAAAAAAGTAAATCATTAACTTTGCAGAGTAATAACCAGAGTATCCAAACGTTTAAAGATGAAATGTGAAAAGGTATTTATTAATCATTTCTCTTAAATTTCATTAACAGGGACTAATCCAACTTCAATACTATAATCAATTTAGGCTAATCTACTTTGATCGTGAGGCATTTGATTGAATGTAAACCCCTGTCATTAAACTGACCCCAACTCACATTTATCAATACCTATCAACTAAGCCTCAATATTTTCCTAAAATGTAATCAGTTGAATTAAAAGCTCTATAAGTAAACCAATATAAACTTTCATTACTATAAAAGTAGATTTGACTTTGGTATTATATTTAGTTAAAAGAGATTTCAAAGGATGTTTACCGAAATTATGTTATGTCTGCAAAAGTTACTACGTTTACGATTACGACAATGGGTAGTATCAGACATAAAACTAGAAACAAAGTTTAAAAAAACAGTAATACTGCAGTAAATTACAACCTTCTCTTGACGCAAGCTTTACATCCAAGCAAATCTCCTCAATATTTCACTCAAAAACTTTACTATAAGCTTAAATTGTCAACAAAGCGTTAACTTATAAAGTCCTAGATATAAGTTATATCTGAAAGGTTGACAGAGATACAAAAGTTATTAGAAAATAAATAAGAACATGCTTCATACATTCATAATTATATGGTAGCAGTAAATATTTACGGGAAATTGATTTGTACAAAGTATCAAGGAGGTGCTGCGCAAAATATTTTTTAAGTAATTTGATTCCCGGGGTTGTCTGTTACGTCTCCGTTTTCGAGTTACGAATACTGTGAGTGTAAAGTGCAATCTGTACCAAAAAATGTTTGTTTCTACAAAACGGTGTTATTAAATACGTAACTATTTAACACTGCCCTTATAATTGATAATATCTAATATTTTACATTGTGTGTATTCCAGTTTCACGTGTGAATTTTTATTATAACCCAATTAATTTAAATTTATTCTATTACTCTCATTTAAAATTCAACGTTATTGTTTATGCTGTTGAATATAAATGTAGTTTATGTTAACCAATGTTCTTATTTTAAAATTAGTACTTCAAATTAAAATTAAATTACATGTATACGAACTATTTGTATGTATAATTGTAACATGATTGCGACATTTTCAATGTAGTAACGGGGTTTATTGATTTTATAACGTGCCAATTTTTGGCTATCGTTACCTTAATGCAAGCATAAAATTTGTTTTATTATTTGTAAACATGTTTACACTACTTGGGTATATTTAGACATCTCTTTTTCTTTCAGTAAGTACATTTTGGTGGATATGTCTTATGTGTATATAATTAAGAATCCTCGTGTATATATTTTTATCATCTATAATGGGTATTTAGCCACAACAATTTTGTTTTATGCGTTCCATCTACCTTGTACTCCCTGCATAAGGGAAAACCCTCTCTGGTCTTAAGAAAGTTTTGCACCTTTTAAAATTGAAGATGTATGGAGCGTGTTCGAATAACGCCAGGAGGTAAAAGAAAATGACGTGCGTGATGTAGTTTCGTTATCTTGGAGGAAAGCTTGGGTTGGAGAAACCTTTTGTTTTTGTGTCATTAACTATGGAAAGAGACAATGCTACTCCTGCTTTTAGTTACGTATGCTGTCAGTTACACACGATTTAGTAGCCACAATATCTGTGTTCGCTGCCTTCATTCGAGCATACATTACGTTTACCTTACCTTACATTATCGAAAAGTTATGGAAGTTCCCTTACCTGGTGTTTTGTCTTGCCGTATCGTCAAGAAATGAAGTTCTCGACAGGAATTCATTTCAGTATAATGTATTAACTTTGTGTTGAGTATCACAAGTAAGTAAATATCCTTGTTAGTGCAAATTACGTTTTAATTAAGTGGACAAATTACGCAAATTAATGTACGAATATTAAAGTAAAGCTAATCTAATATTGTTTCAGCAGATTAATACTATTGTAATGAAAAGAAAACAGTAACTTGTTAATGTTTAATTTTTTCTTCGATAAAAACATTTTAGTGCATAGCCTTACTTCAGTTGGTTTTTGTTGACGTAGGTCAAACTAGACTTTGTTATTACATTGAAGTTATACAGTCTCAATCAACCTTCATTCTAACCCTCGAGAGGGCGCGCCGCCGCACTGAGTGCACCGTTAGGTATTTTTCCTAGGATGTACGCTAACTACAATGAGGTAAACACCTGCGCATCAAGCAATTCCTTCAGTACACTTTTGTCAGTCGTGGTGGATAGTTGTGTCCCTAAACTAAAGTCTCTAGGGAGTGTAATAACAATAACATCTGTGTGGTCTGCCGGAATTGGAGCACAGCGTGCGCCGCGCGACCGGTCATGTAAGTAAACTTTTCAATGGAATCGATTTATTGCAAAGCTCTTTTTATTGCTATTTTCAATCATAAACTTTCTCTAACATTTTTTTTTTAATTTTTGTAGTTTAAATTAGTTTTTTGTTGTTTAGGACGACGAGTTATACAAAACTCTGCACGAAGAAAGTTCAAGCGAGGAGGTGGTTTTAGAAAGCGAAGAAGAAATCTCTGAAGGAGAAGAAGAAGTTGTATGCCCGATTATTAGTGATCACGATTCTAGTGTTCATAATTCTAGTGCCGGGGAGGAATATGTTGCTGAGGAAGAGCCAATGATCAATTCTGATGATGATATAGGCGATGAAAATTATTTTATGGGTAAAGATAAGAAAACCAAATGGAGCAAAAAAGAAATTTCAATGAAGTCGAAGACTAAGCAGAAAAATTTAGTTAAGATCTTACCTGGCCCACGAGGTGGCACTAGAGGGCTAACTTCAGAAATATTAATTTTTCAGCAAATATTTGATTCCAACATGATTGAAGATATTGTCAAGTATCATTAGTTTGAAAAAGCAAATTGTAACTTATAAAAGAGAAAGAGATGCAAAACTAAGTACTAAGAACGAAGTTACAGCACTAATTGCTAGTTACGATCACTGCGCTTCGATGATAGAACCACACGAGACGAAAGAAAAAAACAGGACAGGTTAGCTCCAATAAGATCGATTTTGGAAAAATTTATATCAAACTGCAAAAAGGTTTATTGTTTAGGAGAATATCTCACCATTGACGAAAAATTAGAAGCTTTCCGTGACAGATGTGCGTTTGTTCAATATATTGCCAATAAACCAGCCAAATATGGTCATAAACTGTTTGTTTTGTGTGATGCAAAGACACATTTTATTGGAAATATTGAACTATATTGTGGACATCAACCTGAGGGGCCGTATAGGCTTGAAAACAAACCAACTGAAATTGTACGGAGACTTGTAGATCATGTCAAAGGATTCAACAGGAATCTCACGACAGATAATTGGTATACTAGCTATTCGTTAGCTAAAGAACTCCTGCATGACTACAAGGTTACACTTCTTGGCACGCTAAAAAAGAATAAGAGGGAAATACCACCAGAGTTTCTACCTAATATAAACCGTGAAGTGCAGTCCTCATTATTTGGATTTCATAAAGATGTCACAATTGTTTCATACGTACCAAAAAAAAATAAAGCTGTGGTTTTATTGTCTACCATGCATGACCGCAAAGATATTGATGAGGTAAGCAAAAAGCCTGAAATCATTTTAGACTATAACATAACTAAAGGCGGAGTTGATACCATTGACCAAATGTGCGGCAGTTACTCTGTAAAGAGAGTTACAAGGACATGGCCTCTAGTCATGTTTTTTTCACTGCTGGATATGGGAGGCATAAATGCAAGAGTGTTATTTCAAAGCAACGGAGATAACCCAATTGAGAAACGTAGAGTGTTTTTGAAAAACTCAGCTCTAGATCTAATGAAACCATTTCTTATTGAAAGGGCACAAATAACATCACTTCCCATAGGTATAAAGGCATCTTTAGCAAAATTTCGAAATCTTCCTACTGCTACGGTCGCTAGTACTGAGCCCAAAAGAAAGGGCAGTTGTGTTACATGTGGACGCGCTAAAAATATTAACACAACCATAAAATGCGATGTATGTAGGAACTTTGTATGTAAATCGCATTCCAGCATTCAAACAAAGTGCCCGAACTGTGCTCTAGAAGCGGAGGCTTTAACAGATAGTGAATAATTTTGTTTATGACTTTAACTGTACTTCTTCATTTATCTCTTTAATTTCTGATTGTTTATTTTATGTCTTTAAGTAATATATAGTTTTTATAGAAAATTCCCTCGCATACTATTTATTAAAAAAGCAAAAAATTAAATCGGCACACGCTGTGCGCCACGCGCCCTGTTATGTTACAAAAAAGTGCGCGCCTGCTCGAGGGTTAAAATAATTCAACGTAATTCTAGATTACATGTATAGTGCAGCTTTGCGAAATGTTAAGTACTATTTTATTTGCGTTTATGCTGAAATTAATCACCAGACATTATTTCGATTTGATAAATTTAAAACAAATACAGCTGTTGCGTTATTTGCCAAGACTGCATGCGGTATTAAAGCACAACTTTCTCATTATTTGTTGTGCTTTAATTATTTTACCTAATAACAAAATTAGTGGCGCTCGATTTGCTAAACTGATTATAGCTATGGGTATATCTGTGCCTCCCTTACGACGTGATAAAGTAAAGAGGCCTCAATCACCAGTAAGTTTCGTAAGTAATGTACCTTGCTGCTATACCGTGGTGCAAATTTACCTCTGTTGTTTAAGCGACATTTTCTCTTTGTGTAAGTTGGTTCTTATGAGGAAATTAAAATATTTGTTATAATTTTACCTTCTCGTTCAGGTAGCTTCACGGTTAATCCTTTTTAGTCATTTTCAAATCGTTGAAGGTAGACTAAGCTCTTATCTACTCATTGCACTATTTACTACATTACATTTCATTGCATTGTGTTGTGTTATGTTGTGTGAACTGTACGGTACTGTCCAAACTACACCACACTGTATGGCACTGTATCGTTGTGTTCCGTGCTATACCACGCTGTAGTGTACTGTACTGTACCATTCTGTGCCGTACCGCGCTGAATGGCACCGCACTACGCTTCACTACACCATACCACACCACACTATACTGCACTGCATTGCCCTGCACTGCATTACACCAAACTTCACTACACTACACTATGCTATACTATACCATACTATACTGCATTGTATCGTATAATATCGTATCGTATGGCGTAGTACCGATTTGTAGTATGTCGGATCGTATCATACCGTATGGCACCGTATCGTGTACACAGATTACGTTACAATAGATTAAATTACTTTATATTATGTTATTTTCGTACAAAGAAAAGGAAAATAAAAGATTTGTTACAAAATATTCCAGGTAAGTTGCTGTAGCCTATATATATATATATATATATATATATATATATATATATATATATATATATATATATATATATAATAAATTCTTTCGCATTATAGTTGTATAAAGCCTGGCTTCACCATGGTAATATTTCCGATCGAAATAATCTTAATTTTAAATCAGTATTAGTAACAATTTAATATATTATTTTAAGACGTTGAGCGATTTCTAGCGACATCGCGGCGGTCTATGGGATCTCTGTATCATTTATTCGCTATTATAGTTGTGAAAACTGTCTTGGACCGTTTTGGGTGCAGGATGCGTCAGGCAAAACTTGGCTACGGTCTCTAGCTCTTTTTAGTTACATTCTGCAGTGTTTGTTGTATTATAACGAAGAAACTTAATTACAGAAGAAAATGTTTCCTCTAAGCAACAATCTGCAACTTAAAAACATTCTTTCGTATGATTACGTACTGAAATGAATATATCTAATATTTATTGCATAGTACGTCACAAATCATAAAATAGAAATTAATTATGATAAGTTGCAGAACAAACTAAACAAAGACGGGGTTTGCTAGGGCATTGCATGCCATAACACTGTTCTCTCTAGGCAATTCTTATAAATCAGACCATCTGCTTTATTGTAACATAGATTGCAATACTATCGGACCTTACATGATAGACCTCCTTTCTCCACATATTCATGACAATTGAGGTGTTGACTCCGTTTTTACTTTCTTATGCGCGAAATATCCACACAATATTATCTTAAAAAAGTATATATTTTGAATGTTCAACGGATTTATACGTTTTGAGCATTTTGCGCGCGCGTGTGTGTGTGTGTGGGGGGGGGGGGTGTATGAGTGGGTGGGTGTGTATGTGTGTGCATGGGTGTGTGTGTGTGTGTGTGCGTGTACGTGTGCGTGTGCGTATGCGTGTGCGTGTGCGTGTGCATGTGCTTTTGCGTGTGCGTGTGCGTATGCGTGTGCGTGCGTGTGTGTGCGTGTGCGTGTGTATCTACGTCTGCGTCTGCGTCTGCGTCTGTGTCTGCTTCTGCGTCTGCGTCTGCCTCTGCGTCCGCGTCCGCGTCCGCGTCTGCGTCCGCGTATGCGTCTGCGTCCGCGTCTGCGTCTGCGTCTGCGTCTGCGTCTGCGTCTGCGTCTGCGTCTGCGTCTGCGTCTGCGTCTGCGTCTGCGTCTGCGTCTGCGTCTGCGTCTGCGTGTGCGTGTGCGTGTGCGCGTGCGTGTGCGTGTGCGTGTGCGCGGGCGTGTGCGTGTGCGTGTGCGTGTGCGTGTGCGTGTGCGTGTGCGCGTGCGTGCGCGTGAGCGTGCGCGTGAGCGCGAGCGTGCGCGTGCGTGTGCCTTCTTTAAAATCTCACTTATCTCAAATTTGGCATAAAATCCATCTACAAATAAAGGTCTTTATTTAGTACACCTATATTGAATATCTCGAAAAACTATGAGCTTTCTTGAAAAAGCGCAAATGCTTTTATTACAGATAATTGATTATTAAACAAGTTTCCTTAATGAAATTTCTTTATAGAGAACGGATTAATCCTTAACACACCCAAAGTTGTGTAAAGTAACTTTTGTCTATATCTGTCAAGTTCCAATCTTTTTTAAAGACAACTAAATTTTAGATTAAGTTTCTATCAAGCTTTTAATACGAAGCGAAATGGGCATTAAATATGAATTACGGCATATTGAAGAGTATAATACTTACTAATTAATCACAGGTTCTGTACATTGAATCTAAGAACAAATATGGAAGCGCACGCGCACGCGCACGCACACGCACACGCACACGCACACGCACACGCACACGCACACGCACACGCACACGCACACGCGCACGCACACACACGCACACACGCACACACCACACACCCACACACCCACACACCCACACACCCACACACCCACACACTCACCCACACACCCATATACCCACACACAACCCACACACATACACAGCCCCCTCTTCACAGACGCGCACACACGCACACACCCATGCACACACACATGCACACACAGCTTACACACAAAAACACACACCCTCACACCCACACACCCACACACCCACACACCCACACACCCACACACCCACACACCACACACCACAACCACACACAACCACACACAACCCACACACATACACAGCCCCCTCTTCACAGACGCGCACACACCCATGCACACACACATGCACACACAGCTTACACACAAATACACACACACACACACACCGCGCGCACACGCACATGCACATCACAAGACAAAGAAATTCCAAAGATTAGAATGGTACACTGATGCATTTTACAAAAAAGCATTAGTCTAGTATTGGGACCTTCTCTACCAATATTTTCTGTGGTTTTTTTCTCTATAGCAGAATGGACTAGGTATACCATTTGTCGAGCAAATCATTACAGCATCCATGACAAGTTCTTTGTCATTCAACGTTGATCAAAACTGTGAACAATTTTGGTAGAGTCCGTTACAAAAAAATTATATATTACCTCTACGTTTTTCTGGTCTCTTTCCCCAGTCAGAAGAAGAAAATGAATGACCAAGGAACTCTGCTCTCCGAAGATGTTTCAATTTCAATAATAAAACATCTAAAAAAATGGCAGTACATTCTTACCCATTTTATTTAATATCTTTATGGCTAATTTAGAGTATCCAATTCTTTAATTAATGTTTCTGATAACATTGTTTGTTGGTTTCATTATGTTGATGACATTTTAGCATGTTTTAACGATCATCAGGATGTACCGATGAGTTCTTAATTAATTTTCACACTTTACACTAGAGAAGGAACAAAAAGTGCCACTCATTTTCTAGATTTAAATATAAAAATTAACACACTTTAATACTTTAATACTTTAAAACAACTTCATTGGTTTAACAACACAAACAAACATAACCTAGAAAGACTACTTTATGATGTGATGACAACAACACTGAAAGTCTCACAACAGAACAAAGCCAGGCGGCAGGTGTATCAACTTACGGTTAGCCAAAAAACATATATTCCGCACAATAATTAATCTTTATTTTAAACATCCATAGTTTTACTTTTATTATATGTTTTTTAGGCTTAAAAGAAACTAAACATAAATAATGATTTTTTAATATTCAAGTCTCAGTTTTTCTTGCAAAAATAAAACAGTTACCTTTGATCAGTACAATGTGTAAAGTTTTTTAATTTCCGTAAATATTATAATTTTTCATGGCTTTCGGGCACCTTAAAACTTTATTTTACCAAAATATCTTTTTTCGTGTGAATTATATACATGTTGCAAATCATAAAAATCCCTATTTCACTAAAATACTATTATTGTTTAAGAATGTAAAAATTAGGACAAAAGGTCAGATTTTTAAAAGTTTAAGGGGCTCTGGGGGACCTCAAGGCATTTTTTGATTTCATTGAAGTTTATGTGATGGTTTCAGCATGGCTAATGGCAACTCTTTTGGACCATCCTAATACGTATATATCTACATATATATATATATATATATATATATATATATATATATATATATATATATATATATATATATATATATATATATATATATATTTATATATATACAGAGTGAGTCAGTTTTTGTAGACAAACTTTAACAGGAGAACACATGTTTCTAAAAAGAAAAGTTCCTATAAACATATGTCGTAGAAGGCTTCGTTTCCGAGATACAGGGTGTTGAATATAATTTTTTTTTCTCAAGTTTTCATTATAACTCATAAACGAATGCTTAGATTTTTTTCATGTTGGGGGGATAATGTCTATTAATTAAGGGGCATAAAGCAAGCGATAAGAATGATCGCAAACTTGCACAGTGGCGGAGTGGAGGGGGTGCTCAACCACTTTCATAAACAGAACTTCTACGCCAATGACTATTTTTTAAAAAAACTATTATTTTCATTATCTACATACAGTTTAACAAAAATAATGTACCTTCTTCTGTTTCGAAATTCCTGTGCGTTTCCGAGTTATTTTGATTTTTAGTGTTTGATGTGGTACTAAGTTAAGTAATGTGCTTTATGTGAATAATTGAATACAAAGTTTTTAATAAAAAAGATATAATAAAACATTTAGAGCCATTTTAGTACCTAACGATCGTTTATTTAAAATTTCAAATACATTTTCATTTATAAATAGGTAGGTTATCGGTTTTTTTTAGTATCCATTGTTATTATCCTCGTATAAAAAGAAATGCATAATTATTATTGTGATGCGGTCAATACGTTCTGTATAATTATGTATGTATCAATTTCGCCATAAACATGTATGTAGTTTGTAAGAGAGATTCTAATAAGTTATAGACCGCTGCTCACTTGCTCTCATTAAAGAGCCGCCACTGTATCAAGCCATACTCAAATACAAGACTTTTGTAAATTGAAATCTGTTTCGTACACTAATTTTAACAATCCTTATTTATGATTGTAACAATACTTAATTAATAATTGTGAAATTAATAAGAATTCTTAGCAATAACGATTTATAAATAAATAACAATAACACTAGTATAATAAAATTAGACACTTTGTTCAAAATGTAAACCGTTCTTTTCAATACACATTTCACAGCGACGTACAATAGAATGTCGTAAGTTAATTAAATGATGCACCCTTATTACATTGCAAGCATCTCTGATGCGATTGTGAAGTTCTTCAAGTGTATTAACCGGAGTGGTATACACTTTCCTTCATGAAGTGGCGTTAAATCGGGGGATCTATGAGGCCACGCCACTAGACTTCCACGACCTATCCACCTCCCCGGGTAGCATTCGTTTATGAGTTATAATGAAAATTTGAGAAAAAAAATTATATGCAACACCCTGTATCTCGGAAACGAAGCCTTCTACGACATATGTTTATTGGAACTTTTCTTTTTAGAAGCATGTGTTCTATCTCCTGTTAAAGTTTGTCTACAAAAAACTGACTCACCCTGTGTATATATATATATATATATATATATATATATATATATATATATATATATATATATATATATATACAGGGTGAGTCAGTTTTTATATACCAACATTTCGCTGCTCCTAATTTGGCAGCTTCATCAGGATGAACCACAAGTAATTAGTAACAATTAATCTTTGAAAATTACAACATCAAATACTTACATATGTCGGTATTCCATAAAAAACTAAGACATACTATCATGAAACAATAAAAACACTAATACTGATTTAAAATTAAGATTATTTCGATCGGAAATATTACCATGGTGAAGCCAGGCTTTATACAACTATAATGCGAAAGAATTTATAATATATACCCTTAAACTTTTAAAAATCTGACCTTTTGTCCTAATTTTTACATTCTTAAACAATAATAGTATTTTAGTGAAATAGGGATTTTTATGTTTTGCAACATGTATATAATTCACACGAAAAAAGATATTTTGGTAAAATAAAGTTTTAAGGTGCCCGAAAGCCATGAAAAATTATAATATTTACGGAAGTTAAAAAACTTTACACATTGTACTGATCAAAGGTAACTGTTTTATTTTTGCAAGAAAAACTGAGACTTGAATATTAAAAAATCATTATTTATGTTTAGTTTCTTTTAAGCCTAAAAAACATATAATAAAAGTAAAACTATGGATGTTTAGAATAAAGATTAATTATTGTGCGGAATATATGTTTTTTGGCTAACCGTAAGTTGATACACCTGCCGCCTGGCTTTGTTCTGTTGTGAGACTTTCAGTGTTGTTGTCATCACATCATAAAGTAGTCTTTCTAGGTTATGTTTGTTTGTGTTGTTAAACCAATGAAGTTGTTTTAAAGTATTAAAGTATTAAAGTGTGTTAATTTTTATATTTAAATCTAGAAAATGAGTGGCACTTTTTGTTCCTTCTCTAGTGTAAAGTGTGAAAATTAATTAAGAACTCATCGGTACATCCTGATGATCGTTAAAACATGCTAAAATGTCATCAACATAATGAAACCAAAAACAATGTTATCAGAAACATTAATTAAAGAATTGGATACTCTAAATTAGCCATAAAGATATTAAATAAAATGGGTAAGAATGTACTGCCATTTTTTTAGATGTTTTATTATTGAAATTGAAACATCTTCGGAGAGCAGAGTTCCTTGGTCATTCATTTTCTTCTTCTGACTGGGGAAAGAGACCAGAAAAACGTAGAGGTAATATATAATTTTTTTGTAACGGACTCTACCAAAATTGTTCACAGTTTTGATCAACGTTGAATGACAAAGAACTTGTCATGGATGCTGTAATGATTTGCTCGACAAATGGTATACCTAGTCCATTCTGCTATAGAGAAAAAAACCACAGAAAATATTGGTAGAGAAGGTCCCAATACTAGACTAATGCTTTTTTGTAAAATGCATCAGTGTACCATTCTAATCTTTGGAATTTCTTTGTCTTGTGATGTGTGCATGTGCGTGTGCGCGCGCGCGCGTGTGTGTGTGTGTGTGTGTGTTTTTGTGTGTAAGCTGTGTGTGCATGTGTGTGTGCATGGGTGTGTGCGCGTCTGTGAAGAGGGGGCTGTGTATGTGTGTGGGTTGTGTGTGGGTTGTGTCTGGGTATGTGGGTGTGTGGGTGTGTGGGTGTGTGGGTGTGTGGGTGTGTGGGTGTGTGTGTGTGTGTGCGTGTGTGTGTGTGTGCGTGTGTGCGTGTGTGTGTGTGTGCGTGCGCGTGTGCGCGTGCGTGTGCGTGTGCGTGTGCGTGTGCGTGTGCGTGCGCGTGCGCGTGCGCTTGCGCTTGCGCGTGCGCGTGTGTGTGCGTGTGCGGATGATACGGATATTTCTAGAGTATCCATATTTGTTCTTAGATTCAATGTACAGAACCTGTGATTAATTAGTAAGTATTATACTCTTCAATATGCCGTAATTCATATTTAATGCCCATTTCGCTTCGTATTAAAAGCTTGATAGAAACTTAATCTAAAATTTAGTTGTCCTTAAAAAAGATTGGAACTTGACAGATATAGACAAAAGTTACTTTACACAACTTTGGGTGTGTTAAGGATTAATCCGTTCCCTATAAAGAAATTTCATTAAGGAAACTTGTTTAATAATCAATTATCTGTAATAAAAGCATTTGCGCTTTTTCAAGAAAGCTCATAGTTTTCCGAGATATTCAATATAGGTGTACTAAATAAAGACCTTTATTTGTAGATGGATTTTATGCCAAATTTGAGCGAAGTGAGATTTTAAAGAAGGCACACGCACGCGCACGCTCGCGCCCACGCGCACGCTCACGCGCACGCACGCGCACACGCACACGCACACGCACACGCACACGCCCGCGCACACGCACACGCAGACGCAGACGCAGACGCAGACGCAGACGCAGATGCAGACGCAGACGCAGACGCAGACGCAGACGCAGACGCAGACGCAGACGCAGACGCAGACGCAGACGCAGACGCAGACGCAGACGCAGACGCAGACGCAGACGCAGACGCAGACGCAGACGCAGACGCAGACGCATACGCGGACGCGGACGCGGACGCGGACGCGGACGCGGACGCGGACGCAGAGGCAGACGCAGACGCAGACGCAGACGTAGATACACACGCACACGCACACGCACACACACGCACGCACACGCATACGCACACGCACACGCACACGCACACGCACACGCACACGCATACGCACACGCACACGTACACGCACACACACATACACACCCACCCACTCATACACCCCCCCCCCCACACACACACACCCACACACACACACACGCGCGCGCAAAATGCTCAAAACGTATAAATCCGTTGAACATTCAAAATATATATTTTTTTAAGATAATATTGTGTGGATATTTCGCGCATAAGAAAGTAAAAACGGAGTCAACACCTCAATTGTCATGAATATGTGGAGAAAGGAGGTCTATCATGTAAGGTCCGATAGTATTGCAATCTATGTTACAATAAAGCAGATGGTCTGATTTATAAGAATTGCCTAGAGAGAACAGTGTTATGGCATGCAATGCCCTAGCAAACCCCGTCTTTGTTTAGTTTGTTCTGCAACTTATCATAATTAATTTCTATTTTATGATTTGTGACGTACTATGCAATAAATATTAGATATATTCATTACAGTACGTAATCATACGAAAGAACGTTTTTAAGTTGCAGATTGTTGCTTACAGGAAACATTTTCTTCTGTAATTAAGTTTCTTCGTTATAATACAACAAACACTGCAGAATGTAACTAAAAAGAGCTAGAGACCGTAGCCAAGTTTTGCCTAACGCATCCTGCACCCAAAACGGTCCAAGACAGTTTTCACAACTATAATAGCGAATATTTAGTTCTGCCATGCTGTATCACCTTTAATTTGTAAATATATCCATAAATGGTATTATTTCGTTTCGAGTGATCAAAACAGCAAAATATGTAACATTTTTAGTAGATTGTAAAATAATGATGACTAGAATTATTGTTCAAATTGTAAGTCTAGCAATACCAGTAATTTAGAATAAAATATGAATATTACACATGTATCGGAACTGAAAGCTTTGTAAACAATTGAAAGGAAAAATGTAAATGGAAATAGTTTCTGTTACAGCTAACTCATTTATGAAATGCGAACAATTTACACCTTGTTTTCGTTTATAGGTGTTGGACGAGAATTTATTGCGGTAATGTAGTCTATTCATCTATTATTAAATGCTTAACATTGATACGTAATACAAAGTACACATTTCATAAGTGCTCTGCTGGATTGTGCACGTATCTGTATGTAATTAAATTATCCAGACGGTGTTAAAATACGTAGTTAATCTGTTTTTGTTAATAAATTGAAAGCGAACAGATTTTTATTTTGTTCTATAATATGTCATTACGTAAAAAAAGCAATATCAATCTTTAAACATCCTTGTTTGGCGAAGTGTACTAAAAAATCCATTCCTAGTAATACTTTTCGTAAAAAAGTTTTACGTATCCAATTAAAACTTTCAGATTAACTTTCTTTTATTTAATTACCTTCTTCAACTTATTTGGGGGACTTAAAAACTTTACGTTTGTTATTTATAATCTTTTAATGAATAAATTAATAATTCCTCGTATACCAAAATTTACATTATCTTATTTATACATAATTAACTTAATATAAATTAGAATGAAGAGTTTCTTTGGAATATTTTATTTTCACAACTTACACGTTAATTAACTGATCACTGACCACTAAGGAAAACACTGCTCTGGTAACTGGGCAATATACGGTATGTTGTTTGAAGTTTAAATGTACTGCATAACTGAACGTTCATTTTTACCTCCCAACCTACATAATATACATATGTAGGTAAAAAGGTTATGTAATCGACTTTTTTTTCACTATCGCTAAATTGACTTATAAGCTCATTTTACTTACTTACTTTTGGCCAAGTTTCGTCAAGATCGGCCATGATGTTAGGATCTCTCTCTCCCCCCCTCATTCTCCCTCCCTCCGTCCCCCCTCTCTCCCTCACCCCCCTATGTCCTCTCTCTCTCACCTCTCTCTCACCCCTTCCCTACCGCCCCTTTCCTCCCTCGCCCCACGTGGATGCGTGCGTGCGTGCGTGCTGTGTGTGCGTTTTTGTGGGTGTGTGCGTGCATGTGCGCGTTCGTGTACTACCCACTACATTTCTTCTAATATTATATATATATATATATATATATATATATATATATATATATATATACACACACTCTCGGACAAAAGTAGAGCGACAAAGTGCTTTTATTTTTTTGAATTTGAAAAATAAGTTATAGGGTTTTAATACCCAGCTAATTTTTTCAAAATTTTATCCCCACAATATTATTAATAATTCACAACATTTTGGCACACATTAAGCAAAATGAAAATATTCAAATATTTATAATTTATAAAAACCTATGAAACGAAGTGCGACAAAAGTAAAGCAACAAATTGTTAAACAATATTTTGTTTTTCATTAACAGACATTTAAACACTTTTGAAAATAATTACGGTAATTATAAAGTTAAAAGTTAATAGAATTTCCGTTATTGTTTGTTATTTGGCGACAACGTCGAGGCATTGACTCAATCAACTTTTGAATAGTATTTTCAGGAGGATTTGTCCAATTTTCATTAATTTTACTTACTAACGATGGTTTATTTGGAAAAATTTGTGTATTAATTCGTGAAACCACTACTGAACAACTCGTGAAGAGTGTTTTGGATCGTTATCCTGTTGGAAGATGAAACGCGACGACATTTCCCACTCTGCATAAGATGGTATTACATTGTGCAATATATCCCTGTGGATAAATGGATTCATGGTGTCATTAATGAAATGTAAAAGAGCCACTCCATTCCATGAGAAACAACCTCATAAAAGGACACAGCCTTTACCATGTTTAACTGTGGGTGTAACGTACTTGGGATTAAATCGTGTATTGATTGGCCGTCTTACACACTTCATTCCATCAGAATCAAAATAACGCGTTTCATCACCAAACAGAACTTTTTCCAATGATCTACTGTCCAATTTAAATGTCGATGTGTAAATTCAAGCCTAGCGACTCTATTTCGTCTCGAAATAGGCGGTTTTTTAACCGGACGTCCAATGAACAACTTTGCGCCTACCAAGCTTCTTTGAACTGTCCGTGCACTAACTGTAATTTCTGCAATAATTCTAAGGGTAGACAACCAAGCATCGTTTTCGTAAATTCTTTTAATGCGCCTGACCATCGAAACTGTTGTTTTTTTGGTCGTCCCGATTTTGGTAGATTCTGTAAATGTCCCCTTTCATTATAACATGCAATTATTTTGGATACGCTGTATCTGGGTAAAACAAATAGTCTTGAAATTTCGGCTTCCTTTATACCTTCCAAATGTGCATTCACTACTCTAATTTAAGTCTATCGAAATTGGAATTGGCATGATTAATCCAACACAAAACTATTAATTAAACATAAAATAAGCTGCAAAATTATTCTACTCTTTACTTTTACTAAAACCTTAAGTTTTAAGTAAATATTAAAAGGTCGCTCTATTTTGACGCTTTGCAATACTGTACTTAAAAGTTTATGTCAGTATCATTTCATTTGTTTTGATTGTTGGATAAACTGCCGCCGATGACAGCAGTACACTATTATATTCAATGACATAATGTATTTAAATAAGATGCCATGCGTTTAATATTTTAAAATCCAGATTCTTTCATTTTGCTAAAGTGTTGCTCTATTTTTGTTCGATAGTTGTATATATATATATATATATATATATATATATATATATATATATATATATATAACGAATATTATTTTATTTGGAACGAAGTAGAGGGTTAAATAACTGCTAATGAATTTGCATCGATAATTTATCATTTTTTGAAAAATAAGGCTCAAATTAAGTCTGGAGAAGAGGTATATAGCGATGAGTGTTCAAACCAAAATAGTAATACAACATTAGCAAATGCTTTGTTATATTTGGCTAATGAAATAAACATCATCATAACATAAAAATACCTCGTGTCTGGCCATACACAAATGGAATGCGACAGCATGCATTCTTGTATAGAGAGGAAACTCCGAAACAGGGAGGTCTATAGTTCAACCTACTTTGTGTCTGCTGCTAAAGAAGCCAGATTGAAACCAACACCATTCCAGGTAGAATGCCTTCAACACGCCTTCTTCAAAGATACTTCAAAACTTAAGTTTTACGCTTCGATAAGACCAGCATCGAAGCCTAGAGATGCAACCGTTACAAATTTATGCGCTCCAGTATTCCCCATCAAGCTTCCAGATAAAATATAAAATAGAATTTTTATCCTGGAGAAGAAAACACGTAGCTGCAGTGGTAGTTGTGGAACTATCGAACAATTATATAAGAAGCAAACTCCTATTAATAAATCCCAGTATGATCACCTTCAAGAGCTGCAAAATGTCATACCATTGAATTTTCATCTATTTTATGACACATTGCCTTATATTCATGATTAATTAGAAAATAAGTTTAATTTTGTGTTATTTTTACTTTACCAATAAAATAGTCAAAACCAACTAAGTCGGTGATTATTCCAGAAATATTGTGTTGAAACCTCCTATTTCTCATATACTTATTAATTTTCAATTTTTTTTTATCTTTTTTTTAGAAATTATATGCATTATCAATAAAATTATCAACCAAATAGAAACCAACTGTTTTTACAGAGATTATCTCAAAATATAACGTTTTTATTGTCTCCTGAAAAATGATCGAAAAATGACTTAGGGGGTTTTGAAAGTAAGCCGACGATATAAAGAAAATAAATAGCGACCCGACAACACAATTTCTTGTGCGCGAGTGTTTGTGTATCGGGGTGTGTGCGTGTTATCGAGTCTGCAAGTCTGCGTGTAGTGGTGCTTTTGAGTCTGCCTGTCTGAGTACCAGCGTGTCTACTAGTCTGCGTGTCTGCGTACTTGCGTGGCTGCGCGCCTACGTGTATGGGTGCACGCACGTGTGTGTGTGAATGTGTGTGTGCGCGTGTATATGTGTATGCGCGCGCTCGTGTAACTAATATAGAAGGAAGTTATTGTGATCGGGTTTGAAAAAAAATTTTGGACCTCGGTATTACCGCTTTCCACACACAAGGTCACACATACGCACAATCACACACGCGGGTATGCAGTTACGCAATCACATAGAAACACTACCACGGTGCTACTCAGGCACGCAGATTCACAAACTCGTATACAAGCAGAAACCAAGGCTCCGTGACACGCATAAGCGTACACGAAATTGTGCTGTCTGTTATTTAATGTGTGATATATTTTAGGCTAATTTGAAATGTATGGTCAAATTTAATACAGGTAAGAAAATAAAATTACTATGATATCTGCAATTAACGTTAATTATACTTTGAATGTGCCAGTTACAAGTAAACGTACCTAATGCACTAATTATGATGCTGAAAAGGTATACATAGGTTAAGTATTGAATAAATAGACATTTCTGATGTGGAACACCACTTGACCTTCCACCTCCAAAATAGAAATTAAATGAAATAATTTTAATAACATTTTTTTAGGATAATTGTGCAATCTCTTTTATAATTTCATAACGAAAATAGGCAACATTGTATAGACAAAAGCGATAAACTATGTCAATCAGACGTTTAAAAATTCATGACAAGCAAAGGTTAATAAACATCTAGATGCTAACTTAAAATTTCTGGTGTGGAACACCACACGGCCTTCCAACCTACAAAATGGAAATTATTTAAAAGAAATTAAATAATTTCAAAAACATTTCTTTAGAATAACTATGCGGCCTCTTCTATAATAAGTTCATTACGAAAATTGGCAACATTGCAAAAATAATAGATATTTATGTATTAAGGGCATAATCAGAAGATTATGGCTGGAGGGAATGTTAAAAGCCCGACGCGAAGCGGAGGGCTTTTATATTCCTGAGAGCCATAATCTACAATTATGCCGTGGTACTCTAATGTTTTATTTTATTTTGCACCATGAAACTGGAACAAAATATTAAAAAGATTCAGTATTTTCGGCAAGTTTTTAAATGCAAATGCAGTGAAATAAAGACGACAGTAGGTTAATTTGTTGTTACTAAGATACTGTGATATTGCTATTATATATCATGTCATGTGTTTGCTGTCAATCATGCTGCTTAGCATCAATGACATTTCCGTGCTATAAAGACCACATTACGCCCGCATTTGGAGGCGTATAAAGAACATTATGGTGACAAAATAAAATAAAATCAATAATCTATCGCAAAAGACGTTTAATAGTCATCTAAATGCCAACTTAAAGGATTAAAGGAAATAATTTTTATTATAATTTCTTTACGGTAACTATGCAACCATTTTTATACCTTCATAATGAAAACAGACAACATTGTAAAAACAAACAAAACATAAAATGATGTCAGAATGACGTTTAGAACTTCATGTCAGGTAGAGATTACTAGACATAAATACAATAATAATAAAAATTCAAAGCGATATATTATATATATATATATATATATATATATATATATATATATATTATATATATATTTTTATGTCTAGTAATCTCTACCTGACATGAAGTTCTAAACGTCATTCTGACATCATTTTATGTTTTGTTTGTTTTAATGTTGTCTGTTTCATTATGAATATAAAATGGTTGATAGTTAGTAAAATATAATAAATTATTTCTTAATCCTTAATTGGCATTTGATGACTAATCTTTTATGATATGATTTTTATTTTATTAATGTTCTTATCGCCTCAAATGCGATGTCTTTACAAATTTAACCTACTGTCGTCTTTATTTCACTGCATTTGCATTTAAAAATGCCGAAAATACTGAATTTTAATATTTTGTTCCAGTTTCATGGTGCAAAATAAAATAAACATTAGATAGGCATAATTGTAGATTATGGCTCAGGAATATAAGCCTCCTGCGCGTCGGGCTTTAACATTCTCCAGCCATAATCTTCTGATTATGCCTATACATAAATATCATTATTTTGCAATGTTGCCAATTTTCGTAATGAACTTATTATAGAAGAGGCCGCATAGTTATTCTAAAGAAATGTTTTTGAAATTATTTAATTTCTTTTAAATAATTTCCATTTTGTAGGTTGGAAGGCCGTGTGGTGTTCCACACCAGAAATTTTAAGTTAGCATCTAGATGTTTATTAACCTTTGCTTGTCATGAATTTTTAAACGTCTGATTGACATAGTTTATCGCTTTTGTCATACAATGTTGCCTATTTTCGTTATGAAATTATAAAAGAGATTGCACAATTATCCTAAAAAAATGTTATTAAAATTATTTCATTTAATTTCTATTTTGGAGGTGGAAGGTCAAGTGGTGTTCCACATCAGAAATGTCTATTTATTCAATACTTAACCTATGTATACCTTTTCAGCATCATAATTAGTGCATTAGGTACGTTTACTTGTAACTGGCACATTCAAAGTATAATTAACGTTAATTGCAGATATCATAGTAATTTTATTTTCTTACCTGTATTAAATTTGACCATACATTTCAAATTAGCCTAAAAATATATCACACATTAAATAACAGACAGCACATTTCGTGTACGCTTATGCGTGTCACGGAGCCTTGGTTTCTGCTTGTATACGAGTTTGTGAATCTGCGTGCCTGAGTAGCACCGTGTAGTGTTTCATGTGATTGCGTAACTGCATACCCGCGTGTGTGATTGTGCGTATGTGACCTTGTGTGGGAAAGCGGTAATACGAGGTCCAAAATTTTTTCAAACCCGATCACAATAACTTCCTTCTATTAGTTACACGAGCGCGCGCATACACATATACACGCGCACACACACATTCACACACACCGTGCACCCATACACGTAGGCGCGCAGCCACGCAAGTACGCAGACACGCAGACTAGTAGACACGCTGGTACTCAGACAGGCAGACTCAAAAGCACCACTACACGCAGACTTGCAGACTCGATAACACGCACACACCCCGATACACAAACACTCGCGCACAAGAAATTGTGTTGTCGGGTCGCTATTTATTTTCTTTATATCGTCGGCTTACTTTCAAAACCCCTAAGTCATTTTTCGATCATTTTCAGGAGACAATAAAACGTTATATTTTGAGATAATCTCTGTAAAACAGTTGGTTTCATTTGGTTGATAATTTTATTGATAATGCATATAATTTCTAAAAAGATAAAAAAAATTGAAAATTAATAAGTATATGAGAAATAGGAGGTTTCAACAAATATTTCTGGAATAATCACCGACTTAGTTGGTTTTGACTATTTTATTGGTAAAGTAAAATAACACAAAATTAAACTTATTTTCTAATTAATCATGAATATAAGGCAATGTGTCATAAATAGATGAAAATTCAATGGTATGACATTTTGCAGCTTTGAAGGTGATCATACTGGATTTATTAATAGGAGTTTTTTATATAATTGTTCGATAGTTCCACAACTACCACTGCAGCTACGTGTTTTCTTCTCCAGGATAAAATTCTATTTTATATTTTATCTGGAAGCTTGATGAATACTGAGCGCATAAATTTGTAACGGTTGATCCTAGGCTTCGATGCTGGTCTTATCGAAGCGTAAACTTAAGTTTTGAAGTATCTTTGAAGAAGGCGTGTTGAAGGCATTCTACCTGGAATGGTGTTGGTTTCAATCTGCTTTAGCAGCAGACACAAAGTAGGTTGAACTATAGACCTCCCTGTTTCGGAGTTTCCTCTCTATACAAGAATGCATGCTGTCGCATTCCATTTGTGTATGGCCAGACACGAGGTATTTTTATGTTATGATGATGTTTATTTCATTAGCCAAATATAACAAAGCATTTGCTAATGTTGTATTACTATTTTGGTTTGAACACTCATCGCTATATACCTCTTCTCCAGACTTAATTTGAGCCTTATTTTTCAAAAAATGATAAATTATTGATGCAAATTCATTAGCAGTTATTTAACCCTCTACCTCGTTCCAAATAAAATAATATTCGTCTTTCGTTTTGAGGTTATATAATGTAAAATTATGTACTACTAATTTTTTTTGTAATAAATTGAAGAAGCCTTCAACATTGGGAAAAGTAAAATAGACGGAAGGTTCATTGAATAGACATGCTGAGCGCTTTTTTATCTTGCATCTTTTCCGCTCTTACAGTATTTTTTCTGCCAATGTGGTCTTTGTAGACCTTTTCAGAAGTTGTTTCTACTTTAAGACTTAAGCATAGATCACTTTGATACTTTTTGGAACGAAAAAGGCTTACGTCTAATTCAGAAAACTCTTCATAAAGGGATTTAATTGATAATGGTTGAATTTATCCTTCTGTACAGTATACCTTGTAGTGGTGGCCGCCATCTTGGATTTTGACGTCACTTCCGGTTTTACACGCCCACGTGGGAGAGCGCATTTTCCACCCTTATTTTTTATACGCTTACGTATGAGACCGTATTTTTTACCCTTATTTGGAGATGGTGATCTTTTAATTATTTTTATTAATATAAGATGATGATCTTTAATTATTTTTATTAATTAATTATCCTAGGGAAATTCTCAATCTGATAGTTTATAAGATGATAATGATCTTTAATTATTTGTATTAATTAATTAATTTTATCCTAGGGAAATTCTTAATCTGATAGCTTTTAAGATGATGATCTTTAATTACTTTATTAATTAATTCTTTTTAACCTGAGGGAAATTCTTAATCTGATAGCTTTAAGATGATGATGATCTTTATTCATTTTTTATTAATTAATTATTTTTACTCGCTTACGTATAGGACGTGTATTTTCACCCCTATTTTTTACACACCCACGTGTAGGGAGTGTTTTTTCACGCCTATTTTATGACAGCTCACGTATAGGATGCGTACTTTCAACCCTCGTGGTTTCTTTTCGAGGTCAACCCTAATAAGAGCCTTTTTTGCACATGCTCACGCGAGGGACTGGTTTTGGTGCTGGGGGCTGGATCTGGACCTAGGTCTTGGACTTGGAGCTGGTCTTAGGGTTATTTTTGATGGTATTAAGGTCCTTCTGACTATATTAATAGCAGTACCCCTGGAGGTTAGGCAAATGCACACACATACAATGTTGGAAATTGCAGAATTAATAAGATATTATTATTAAAATTGTCGGTCCTATTGCTTTAAAATGGCCAAATGCTATTGGATGATCTTTTACCCAAACGTTGTATTTCTAATAAGGAGGTTCTTGTGCGACACGTGTAGGGCTTCGCAACCTTATAAGATAAGTGTAGAGCTTAGCCCCTATCGTGGCCCCCTTGGTGCAATTGTATGTTGTTCTAACTTAAGCTTACAGCTGTAGCCCTTCGATCCGTCATACAAAATTGTATTATAATAAGGAGGTTATTGTAAGGCAGGACTTGTATCAGGGTCTGCGCCCTGGCTCCTTTGAGTAAAAATTGATTTTAGCGCATCTAGGGGGCGTATAGACTAATGAACATTTTCCATAATAGAAGCTGATAATGCACACCTCTCTCCTGCTCTATGCTTTTTCTTCCTCCCCCTCTCTCTTTCTCACACACGCACAAACAAATCAATTAATTAATCAATCTCAAACAAATCACGTTCGACCATCAGATAAAACTCAATCAATCAACTGAAATTATGTCTTACAGTTTGCGGAAACCTGATTACTTCAAACTGAATGCATTAAAGTGTAATTAAATATGGAAATAAATCAGATATGATGTTCCTAATGCAATGGTGCTTTATGTATAGGCAGGTCCTCTAAACAGCCACCACCTATACATCAGGAACATCATATCTGATTTATTTGCATCTTTAATTACATATAAGCTCGCACTTACACACGCGCAAGCTCACACGCACGCGCGCACGTACACACGCACGCAAGCTCGTACGCTCACTCGCATGCACGCACGCACGTACGCACACACACACACACACACACGCACATACACACACACAACACACACACACACACACACACACACACGAGAGCGCGAAAACACGTAAACGCAAAAACACACTAACACATAAAAAACACACACAAACACGCTAACACAAAAACACGCAAACGAAAAACGCTACCACGAAAACACGCTAACACAAAATACGCAAACGCAAAGACATACAAATGCGAAAACACGTAAAAACGAAAACACGCAAATACGAAAATACACAAACGAAAACACCCCAACATAAAAAACACGCAAAACAAAAAACACGCTAAAGCGAAAAAACTTGTAAACTTGCAAACATGAATCAAGACGGTGGAGCACCGTTAGGAAAAAAACAGGTTTATTAACAAAATTGAAGGAAAGCTTAACGTTTGAAAATATATTATTATTATTATTATTATTATTATTATTATTATTATTATAAACAACAATACATCATTATTATTTAATAACATGCTTTATCGGTTTTCTTCTTCTTCTTGAGCCGTGAGTCGTCGTCATCATCATGATTTTGAGATTTGCCCTTCCCCCCTACCTCATCGCTCTTCTTTCTCTTCTGTGAACCATCACCATCATCTTGGATGTGAGATACATTCAGCTCAATCACGTCATCGCTTTCATCATTATCTTGAACGGTTATGTTGTAATAGTTTATTAACAAGTCAGTAAAATCTCTAATGTCCGCTGATGTTGGCTCATAAACAGGAGAATACATTATAGCAATGATCACTCGATGACAGTTACACTTTAAAGAGCAAAACACACGAGAAATGGGTACGCAGCTAACCTTTGGTCTTGTGCGCAAATGTACTCGTCAATGTTCGGGTAGAATCGGTTATCTTCGGGGATGTCTGAAGTATTGACCTAACCACACTCTAACATAGCCCCTAGGGGCATGTTTATAAATCTAAACGCCTCTTTTATGGTCGAGGTATTTTCTCCTAAGACGGCCGTCTTAGGAGAAAATACAAGATGGCGGCCAAGGTGCCCCGGTACTACTATTCTGCTTTCTTTTGTACAAATTTTGCACTTTTTCTTTCATGTGGTATTCTGATTTCTTCTCTTTCTTCATTTTTTTCCAGAGACTTTGACCAATTTTGCAAAGATCAAGAAACAACCGACAATGTGTTAAGCAATCCTTCTTCAGGTGATATTTAAGCGTATTTGAACGATACGATGTTTCATGTACTTGATTTTTTTATCCTTGGCAGGTACAACGTCAACAAGTGCATGAATTAAAACTTTTCTTTCTGGCCACGTCAAATTGTTACAAAAATTTTCATATATCATGGTTCTATCAGTCTCAGAAAACATTCGATATTGAAGTACCGTGTTTTGAGCACTTAATTTGCAGTTACAAGCTGATTTAAGTTTTCGTGGTGCTCGTCCTTGTCGGCTACCTACTTTCCTTCCTCAGTTTTCCGTGTTGCCTTATAATAACTGTTTTCAATTACTTCTATGTTATACTTATTTTGATTGTTTTGATAAGTATCTTTAGAGTGGCTGGTTTCTATTTCTTCACTGATTTAAAAATCTTTATCAATCATATTTTTATTTATTTCAATTTCATTTTCATTGAAATCGTCATTACTATCACCGTCATTTTTGTCTACTTCATCTTCATTATTCAATGCCATACTACTATTTCCTTTATCTTGATTTATATTACATTGTTCATGCACTATTATCTCTATAGTTTTGTAATTTTGACTAGCATCCAGATGACTTTCTTGTAATTCGTTTTCATAATCTAGCTCGTTACTAACACTGTTTTCTACTTCCTGATCAGTAGGCACTTCTATACAAAATTCTTGTTCACTAAATGTTTGTAACTCAGCAAGTTCCAGGAATAAATTTTGAATCTGATGAACTTCATTTTCAATTAGTAGGTCCACAGATAGAATGTTGTAAGTTGTATTCACCTCTTTTCTTAAATTTTCTAAGGCAATATCTTCGTGAGTCTGAACAGCAAGTGCAGCAATAATTTTACCTCTTGATGTTCCAGGTAGCATCGACTGAAATAGTAATTGAATAGTTTAGTTTTTTTTATGTATAGTGATTAAAGTTACAGTACTAATTCAAAAATTGTTTAACTGAAGCGAATATAATGAACAGACATAAATCTGCAACAATTATCTTAATATTATGATTTTTAAATTCTTTATCAAAAGCTTCTAAGTCTGCCAAAATTGCTCAGTCAGTTAATAACATGCGGTTTCAAAACGTTAAAAAGTTAAAATTTTTATCTGCAAGAGCCTAATTATCTCGTAACTAAATACGAAATAAGCAAATTACAATCTACCTACCTTACTAATGTCCAAATAATCCATGTTTTTAATTAACACTTTCTAAAAACTTTCAAAGTCTTGAAAGACGGGCTCACTAACATTAACCTCAGCACCACAATACATTCAACTAGACATAGGAGGTTTTGTTCTGACAAATAAATTCTCGTAGACTTAGGAGGTTATAACATTTTCTAACAGATGTCTATACAAACATCACAGACTGCAGAGGTTTGTCAGGGCCACAGAGTATAATGCTTGAAAACGAATGCTTCAACAACTAAAAATTCCTAATTTTCGGAGGTTTTGAAAGTAAGCCGACGGTATATTCATTACATTATTGCTAACTTAGAAATATATTATTTAAGACATAGAAACTCGATAACAATACGTACTTTAACTGACGTAAATCGTAAACAACCACAAATCTTATCATCAACAATGTTTGTATGCTTACAGTAATTTTCTATCTAATTATGCGTAAAAGCTTTCCCAAGGGCGTTGTGACGTTTAGTGTTATGGCGAAAGTATGATTTTTGAGGGATATTAAAAGTTTGGAAGTTGTAACACGAGACACAAACCTTTATCAGAGTTATTATTTTAAGTATTATCCAATTAAATACTCTTTGTCGCAGTTAGACATAGAAACTTGATAATAGAACGTATTTTAACTGACATTTACAAAATATTTAATACATTCCATTGCCGATCCTCAACGACCATTAGATTTATTATCAAAGATGTTATTGTATTTACAGTAATTTTCTATCTAATTATGGGTAAAAGTTTTCCCAAGGCTTGTGGCCATTTATTGTAGGTATTATAGGGCAAGTATGATTTTTCAGGGGTATTCAAGAGTTGTAAGTTGTAATACAAGACACAAACGGTAATCAAAGCTATTCTTGAACCAATTACTGTGACAATTTAGGCATTATCTGATTAAACACGAAAGTAAATACCGTTTGTAGCAATTAAAGTAAACTACAATAAATATATTTAAAAGGGAAATGTAAAGTTAATGAATACATGGTAAAATATAGCATGGCTTAAGTTTCTCATTAATTTGTTATATAAGAGAGGTAAATAAGGAAACACTAATTCTAAATGTGACGTGTATATTTAAAATAAGATAATGGTAAAATTTTCCTTGATGTATATACCTACTTGTGACATACACATACGCTATATACAAACACACGGTACTAACGAAAGTTGTAATTGTGGTGCGTAGGTGTGGTTGGAAATTGCATACGGTTTCAAGTCATTGCCATATAATTTCACATTAATACAAGTGTTCCACCAACAGGAGAAATTAAAATCGCGCACAAAATTAAATTCTTACGTTTTTAGAAAATTACTAAAGCGTAAGGTAAGACGATGGTGTTGTTTACAAAGGAAAAGTAAAAGATTCACGTATTTTTTGCCAATACGGTTGAAATGGAGTAGGTCTTCAAAGCTGTTTCTAATTATAATATTAAACGCGCTCATTTAAATGGTGTGTACGTATGTAAACTTATGAAATTAATGTTATGATAACTAATGAATTACAAATTAGTAATTGACACACATCTGACATAATTTTTCGTCCAATGAGTGATATAGCCTGTAAAAATAAAGATTTTCTATTTCGGCTTAGCGCTTTATTACTCAGGGACATTGGGAATATACAGCCGTTTCTTTCTAACGTTGGGTTTCAATACAAACGTACGCGACTTAAGTGAAAGCGTAAATTACCTGCTCAATGACTTAAGACCGCTCGCGAGAGGTAAACACAATGGAATTTTAATTCTATTCCAGAAGTTATAAAACGTTTTGAACGATTTTTAATTTTAACTATGTTGCAAAGTTTTTTTTGTGTGTGGATGCAGAGGTTTATTACTTAATATAATTCATTTATTTTGAAATGTGCAACAACGAAATCATTAATTGGTAATTAAAAAGGAATTGATATGCATAAACTAGTTTTTATTGTTTATTAATAGTGACATTAATTGTACATGCAGAACATAACGTACATTCAAATATTATATAGGAATGCACTTATACCTAATGGGATAATTAGTAGAAAGTGATGAAAGTGGTAATCAATTCCTCATTATTTAATCTATTATAATAGGTGGCTATTTGCGTATTTAGACCCCAAAATAATACATTGCCTCAAAATCTTTTTAAAAAACGAACTTCGAATACCGCCGTAACGAAAGTATAAAAAAAATCTGGCCTTATCAAAAAGATAAAATTTGATAATTTCGAAATTTAATATCTGGAAAAGTATTTGAGATACCGGAATATTGAATTCAGTACCGAACCGAGTTCGTTGAAAACGTTTGGTAACTTCTGGAATAGGATTACATTTCCATTGTCTCAGGGTAATAAAGCGCTAAGCCGAAATAGAAAATCTTTATTTTTACAGACTATATTTATTAATTTACGTAAGTTTAGATCGGTAGGTTAGCTGTATCTCTCATAATTGGTTGCTACTGTTATTCAAAGCAAACATGATGAATAAGTGATTTCTTACGTTCTACAGAACGGTAAGTAAAATTTTTTCGTGATGAATTTGTATCTATGGAAACCATTACTTCACAATTTCGCGGTCTTAACCAAAGAATTAAAAAATAGTATAAACATCAAGAGAGTATTTGCTAAACTTCTATAGATAGGCATTTATTTCTGGATAAAATCTAACCACATAAGTTTAATGCGATGTGTGTAAGTGACCGACCATTAGTACTATAACCATTGCGTAAAAAATGATTTTCTATAACTGTGATACAAACAAATTGGGATGCAAGAAAAGTCATTCTAATCTATGATTGTTATGTGAATACATATTTGTTTGACACTTGTGCTAATTTTATAATGACTAACTATTAACTAATTGCGTTGAACAATGAAGGTGCATTAAATGTCGTGTAAGGGGGAAATTGGTAGTCCTTACCTTTATAGCAAGTTTATACGTGTCACAAAACATTTAAAAAGGTGTTGTGGCCTAAAGTGCTTTGTACCGTTCATGAACGCTATATTGGAATACCTTTTTCAAGGGAAACTAATTTAGTGATAGTATAAAGTTACTGAAACAATAAAATTAAGGTTCTCTTTGTAACAGAAATCTATTCATTATTCCTCGAGCGTTTCGTGTAGTGTTCTTAGTTACTAATATAACTAAACATTTTAGTGATTCCCTACAGTCTAATCAGCATTCTTGTTCATGCCATTATCATTTGACCTGACCGCCCTTTTGTTTGCCCTATGTAGTTTAAACCACAACGCTCACATTCAAGCAGATCCACTGAATTACTATTGAATCATACTTACGTTGTACCTTTGTATATAACAAAATTTTGCTACCATTAACGTCTTGTTAAACATCAAGTTAATGTCCTTGTCTTTATTGTATATGAATACTTGAGTCATATTTTTAAGTTGTGATTTGTAACCATGCTTATGTTTCTCTTGGTTCGGAAATACTTTAATGTTACTATCAAATTGATAGGTTAACTGCAAGTTACTGACATACCTGTTAAACAGATTGAGTGTATTATCTAATTCACCTTCAGGACCAAACCACGCGCAAACATGGTATACACATGGGAGAAATAATTACACATTATACGTTACTGAAGTCATTTTTAAGCAGTACGTTTATTACGATATGCGTCATAATGGACAAGATACTTAATCACATCGGGATGACTTAGGTTTTTGGATAAATTTTGCCGTCATACTTGAATAAAGCTGTAATGGATACACATTCCAGGATACACACTGAATTCACATAGGCATGCTTTCATCAGCCTCAAGTGCCGATTTCTGATAAGATAACCAAACTGTTCCTAAGACATATTTTAAATAATATTAAATGTACTCGATATTCGGTAAGTCACAGTAACTTAATGGTTATTCTAACATATAAACATTGGCGAGCACCTCAAAGATACTATGATTATACCTATATATATGAGCCCTCCTTGATTAAAGAGTCGTAACAAATATTTTTTTTCTCGCTTACGTACTTTTTGAAAAAATGAAAAATTTTATGGAAGAATAGAAAAAAATATACTTGTTGCAAAAAAAATTTTGGGTACCATTAAAAAAAATTAGTTACCATATCAACAAAACCAAAGAAGATATTAACAAAGTAAAAAACTCAAAACATGCACGTTAATGAACTTGTACATTGAACATTTCTTGTAACCTTACAAATAACAAAGTTAGAGCCATTATTTGATACTTTTGTTCCACCCTGCATATTTAATCAGCATATAATATTTCGTAAATATTAGGATATTCTGTGTTACTAATGTAATGTGATCCCTGATTCTTTCACCTAGTTTCCTTTTTGTATGGTTTATGTAGTTAAACCGCTATCTCAACATTTAAGGGGGTACACCTAAATTATCTTTTGCTAACAAAAAGAAGCCATTGGTTATACAATTCTTTAACCCTAATAATATTAAATCTAGCAAAATAAATAATACTCATGTAGGCTTCCTTGCCGACTCTGACGGGCTCTTTATATTGGCTATTCTATAATAATATATCTAATACATAAACATAATATATATATATATATATATATATATATATATATATATATATATATATATATATATATATATATATATAACTATGAAATTGTTTAGTGAACGAACAAGTTCAATTTAATAATCATTAATTGTATTTTATTTAAAATTAACGTTAATTAAAATACAATTAATGATTATTAAATTGAACTTCTGCTCGTTCACTAAACCAATTTCTATAGTTATCTATTACAGTTGCATACAGGAATAAAGATTAACAATCAGTCACGTGTTGTCATGTGAGAAACCTTAGCGAATTGCGGGCTCACATGACATTCACAAAAAGTTGACTGTGATTCTTCATTCTGTGTATAATAATTATAATACATCGTAACTAGGGAAGTACATACAGTTCAAGTTTGAATCGATTGTGACTTGCCTCCTCGATAGCTCAGATGGAAGAGCCCCACTCTAGCAAAGTGTAGGTCGTGGGTTCAAGTCCCACTCGGGTTATTCTTTTACTGTATGTACTTTAAAAGTTAATTTTAAATAAAATACAATTAATTATATATATATATATATATATATATATATATATATATATATATATATAAGTGAATAAACATTCTCAAATATTTTTGTTCAAATTTTGTCACAAATACTTTGTGAACTTGGAGTACATAGTGAAACAGATACTAAAATCATTATACTCAATTATAGTTAAATTAAATATCATTTGTAATAGTGTAATACGTAATTTAATACATTTACCCGAATTTCCTATCTTTATTCTCACTGTGAAAACGCAACTGTTTCTAGCTTACTCTTGCGCCACGCCCACACAAATGTTCGTAATGAATAAGACAAAGATGCAATACCGTTGTATTTTATCTATTGTTAGGGATGTTTAATCCTTTAGTAGACATTCTAGATAAGATACGCTATACTTACACTCGTGCGCTGAAATGAAGTACTTTTGTGAATTGAGAATTATAAATCGTAGCATGAGAATCTAAAACAAGCAAATATACAATGGCTCTGTTTTACTTTTTGTTAGTAGTTTTACTGTGTATAATATAAGTTAAATATAGCGTTGCAGAACGATTTTAACGTTGTTTTTCTATTATATGCCTTGAGATTAAAAATTGTTTGTAATTTCAAAGCTAGAAATGTTGGTTTACAGGGTTTTGACAAGTGCGGTACCTGAGAGTTAACAGATAGGACATTAAGCGTGGAAATTAATAGTGAAATTGCATTATGACAATACTAACACATAACAGAGGGTTTGGCGATTAATTTGTTTAAATATTTCCCCTGGTAGGATTTTCTTTCTTTTGCATTAAGGAATTGATTCGTAACGCATAATTTAATTTGGGACTGGTTCTTAAACCTTATTTTCTGTTCAGAATGGCGAGTTTTGTTTGTCGTGCAGATTTGCATTTTAATTTGTCACGATTGAGATCTGCTCGGGGTGCATCTTCCGAAATTAAAATATCAATAATTACTTTCGTAAACCTTCGTTCACTTCCAGAATTGCCACAGGGGCGGAGAAGGAACTATTTAACATGACTCAATTGAGTTAAAAACAATGGTATTAACATTTTTCATGTCGCCACTACAAACCACTAGGTAGACGAGTTATGTTAGTTTTCAGTACAATCTCTACTAGATTTGGATTTGGAACAATTTTAGTTAAAATAATTTGGAGTCAGAACTATAAGTTAAGAAAATCAGATCAGGTTGTTACATTTTGGACGCTGGAAAGGGGATCTGGGTGTCTGGTTAGGACCATTTACACACTTTACTAATAAATTTAATATCGAATATCACAATATCTATCAGGAAAGCGAGCCTGGTAATCAAAAGACCGGTCTGAAACACTGACGCATGTGACAAATAGAGACAGGATAGTTATCCATAAAACTGTTTGGGCGTCGAGCGAGGACATATTAGTTTCCTACGACCATGTACGAATTAACCGTACAGAAAATAATACTTTCGCACACTAGTGCGTTTCACTCTCTCGTTGTACTGAATACGAAAGTAAACAACACGTGGGCCTTTTACTTTCTCATTGCTTTTCTATAAGTTGCTGTAGCAACTACCGGTTGTCGTCGGTCTAACAGGGAGTTCGGTCGCGATCTAGGTCGCCACACTTACTGCTATTTACATGAGTAAGATGGCAGTACCAACTGATTTCAAGATTTCACTTTTATGATTTGACAAGTTTAAATATTCAGGTAATCGTCTTTAAATTTATAATAATTACGAACTGCACTATTTGCTAGGGCATGATTATGATTTCTTAACCCTTCAACGGCGAATTTTTTTTTGGACAGAAGGTGTCTAATTTGTATGACTGTCATTTATAAACATGCTTTTACACAAAAAAGCAAGTTTTTAAAAAAAAAATTCTCTATTGTTGCAAAAAAAATACGCGTTGCCATATGGAAACGTTAGCCAAATATAGGATCAATTTTTTTTATTTATTGTGAAATATAAAATTAGATTCTAAACATAAACCCATGTTACATTTCTTGCAAATAGTTTGAATAATGGAAGAACAGCCTTCTCCTGCACATCTTCTTCTCTTCTTATCGGGATTGGGAACCAGTAAATGGTGTTTTCCGTCATAACGTATATTATCTGATATACGGTGTAAAGTAATGCTAGACTGGCTGGTTGATTGTCTACCCGCTCCTTTCGGTGCAACTCCATATCTAGACAGGTAGCTTCATACAATCTTCCTTCTATATTCTAACTGCGAAACGTTAGTCGTCTTTACCTTTCGAGCAGTATCCCATGCGTTGGTCATAGATTAGTCCAAGAGCCAAGTAAATATATCCCACCTCCACTTTTTCCTTCTAATGCTAATGCGATATCTATTCATGTTTTCATCAAATGTATCCTTTCCACCCATGAAACGGTTATACTTAGTAATTATGGAGGGCCTATTTGTCTGTAGAATCATTTTGTCGGCCTGAGAATAGCGTTTTATTTACGCAATTGGCATGACCCCGTAAGAAGTAGGTGCTGCAGAAACTGGAGCGTTATCCAACCACTTAACAACAATAATGCCGTCTTCCTTGTCCAACGCTGATGCATGATATCCTCCTTCATTGTTCTTTTTAAAATCATTTTTGGATGGCAATAGATCAGACTTCTCTAATAGTACCCGTTCCTCCATATCCCCTGGATTTTAGATAGTGCAAAACATTGAAGCTCGTAAACAAATTGCCGAAATAGAAGCTAAATGGTAAGCTACGTAAGGGCACAGGAAACTCGTCGATCCTGTTTATTAGTGGTGCTATACATTTTCAAAATTCATTCTCGTACTCAGGATTTCCACGAGGATTCTTTCCCTGATAAAGATCAAAATTTAGTAAGTAACCTGACGGACTATTCAGGCACCATATTTTATACCCAAAACGTATTGGCTTTCCTCGTATGAACTGCTTGCATGAGTGACGACCGAAGTATTTTATCATAAACTCATCAAAATCTAAATATTTTTCGGTTTCCCAGTTTTTTTTTAAATTAGCTTTTACCTTGTTCATCAGAGGCCTAAGCTCCAACATTTTGCCGTTTACAACTGACTTAGTGTTGTCCGCGCAATGTAAGTACTTTAGGATTTGTCTAAACCTATCTCGTCTCATTGATTGACTCACCATATGATTGCTCATATCGTCACGTGAATCCCAAAAATAATCACGTCCAGATAACTCACAATAGCTGGTACAATTGCTGGTAAACATTTCATTTCCTCTGTTGAAATTTTCGGGTCGGCTTCATTTAAGATATATATCTCGTTGATTCTTCGACTAAAAACAGTATAATATCGTCATAAATAAATTTTTCAGAAATTTCCACAAAAGAAAGATCTCGAAATCTCATGTAATCTGGTTTTGGAAAATCGCTTTATCTTGGTACGATATCGTCATTCACCCATGTAATTTTGGTTTTACCAGGTCTAGCAAACTCGTATGAAATACGTGGTCGATCCTGACAGTTTTCAGCCGTAATACTTTCACTGTTACCATCTATTCTGTCGCTCTGTAGTACACTTTCAACATGGGAGCGGTGTTCAAATTATCCACTAAAGCCCCATCACCTTCGTCTGTAAGGACATTGGGTTCAGGTGGCTCTATAAAAATTTGCACTGGATCAATTTCATCATTATAAGCCATATTTAGCGCTTCTTCCAATGTCAAACGTCGCCTAAAAAGAAAAAAAAATTATATACACTTTCTATCCCGTATTCGGGTAGCGTTGCTATGTGGCAACGCTTAACTGTTTCATCTAATTTTGCTGGACTAACAAATTTTTTCGCGCAAAACTACATGTCATAACCTCAAAACAAATATTTATAATAAGAACAATTAGGCTATATTTATATTGGTCAATATTTTGTTACTTTTTATGTATTTACTCTAATTGAATGTCCATCGTTCTTCCTAAATCTTAAAACTCTTATTTTTAAAATGGCTGGACCACTAAAAATCGAAATACAACCACAAATAATCTCTAAAGCCCAATATGTCTAAGTGTTAACAAGCAGAAAACAGGTGTGTAATCCCAAATTACGACGTTGACAGCCAGATGTAGCTAATAGAATTAAACGGTGCTTCCGATGGCGTATGGCAACGCTAGCCGTTGATGAGAATAAAAAACTTTAAATATTGGGTATGTATATTTTATAATTGTTTAATTTGTGAACAAGAAAACATTAAGGAGACTGTATTTATTCATGACCGTAGGAAAAATAGTGTACATTGAGCTTGCACGAAAATATCTATCCTGCACTCACGGGATTCACAGAATCGGGCTGGCGCTCTCGTGTGAAAATTCCCGCTTGTGCGATATCGCACACTTTCGTAGCTCGTTGTGTAATACACTATTTCGTAACTTGGTTGCGAATATAATGTAATTTCCTTTCAGGAATCATAGAAGTTCATTCAATCACATACTCAATTCATACAAATAGGCGCGAGAATTGCACTTGCCCAAAAACATTTTTCGTATGTTGGTAAATTTTCTAATTAATTTCTAATTTAACTGTAAAAAATTCCTAGACTTCATGAAGTACTACTCTCGGAGAGAACGTGTAGGCACTTCACTTTGGAGGCTGTCATTACTTCTGTCTTCGATTTCTTTAATATTTAAGATTTCAGGTCGGCGTTGATGGATAACTGAAAGACAATGGCAAGGGATATTTAAGTTTCAGATACTTATTTAGTACTTAAATTTAATATAGTTTGGTAAATTAGATGTCGAGTAATTATTTCTCCTTTGACGTTAAAGATGTGTATTCATTGTTATTGCAGACAAAGTATAAGTTATGTATGTTTTCTATAAAATCAGAGCATAAGTTGCAGGCCAACTGTTCTAACACAAGTTGAAGATTTAATTGAACGAGTGCTTAGAAGACCTTCTGCAACGAATGCTTTATAATATTTTCTCTGTTTCGGACTTATTTCATCTCGTTTATTAATTATTGACGACAAAAAATCTGGTTGGAAAATAATTAAGTTGGCAATAGTGAGTTAATTTGATAGCTTCCCTAGCAACTAATAAACAACCTTCACATGTAATTTTACAGTAACGTGTCTAATGTAAACTCTTGAGAAAAAGCCAGTAAAAATTGTTTAAGAATTGAGTACATTCTTACATCAAAATGCGTGATCAATGCACAAGAAAATAAATCATTTTATGTGTACATGTCTGAATACGCTATTTACTAAGGTTAATATAGACGGATTGTTATTATCTTAAATTTAGTTAGATTTTTCACATATGCTTTGTAGTACCTGGCTGGTTACACATCTATTTTAATTTTTTATAGCAGCTGAGTCACATTTTCTTAAATTTGGTATTGCCACATTTATTTTGAATGTATAAAACTAAAATCGGCTAACCAACTAACCATAGTGCACACATAATATATTTATTGTACATTAACTGCCCATGAAAATTACGATATCTGGTCACCTTGCCAGTTAACCTACAACCATAAACGCACGTACATTACAGTTAATTACTACGAATTACCGACACTATTATAATTTACTTTTACAGTTAATTACTTTTTTTGTTTGTCTGCCTCATCATGTCACCTTGTATATCTTATACACAACATACACAATACAATATTACAATACTAAACCAATAGTGAACACTGCAGTTGGGATGCTATCACGTATTAACGTCCTTAAAGAAGACTCATAGTTACGGTGACCATACGTACTTATTTTAGTAGGACAGTACTTTCTTTTCTGCCAGTGTCCTAAGGTCCTTAATAGAAGCATGAAGTACACTAAAATGTACTTTCTTTTTCTTGAAGATGCAAATATCGCAAATAGGTATACCAAAATATTTATTTTTTATTTAAAAAGAATGCTTATCGGTGATTCACTGATCATGGTGCAATAACGACGTTAAGAAGTTGTTGAGAATGTTCGCGTAGCATGTTTCCCGAACGTTCTAGTCCGCCCTCGATTATCCTAGACGCACAGCCCAGAATGCTCCGCGACTGGAACGTGCGAGAATCGAAGCGAAGTTTAGCGAGCGGCATATAAATAGCGACAGCGCTCGGACTAAGACTAAACAAGTTCAATTCAACACGAGTTCTACCGTTCGACAGCAAGCGAACATATTATTTGTTAATTGTTTTTGTTCAATGCAGTCTGGTTTTCTGTGCTGGTTTCGCTTACTAAAAAGCAACGTCGTTTAATTTCAGTTATTCTACCTACTTGTGCATTATTTGCGTAAACATGGCACCGCCTCGAAGAAAGTGTCATTTTAATTTGGAGTTACAGAAAGAATATCCGTTTATGAAAATAAAAAATAAATTGAGTCCGCATATTGTGTACTGTGAAATTTGTAGAAGTGATGTTGATATTTCCAACAGTGGTCGCAGCAATATTAAGGCTCATCTAACCAAGAAAAAGCATACATTAGCTGCAAATACGAAGTCTAAAAGCGCTACACTAAACACTTTTTTCAAAAGTGAAAACTTCAGCTCTGAAAATATGTTAATTGCAGCCAAGGAATGTACTTTCGCGTATCATACGATCAAGCATCAGCAGAGTTTTAGATCTTTGGATTGCACATCAAAGCTAATAGCGAACATGTTTGAGCCCAAATTTATGGCAGCTCGAACCAAAACTGAAGCTATTATAAAAAATGTTTTTGCTAAAGAATTCCAGTTGCGATTGGAACTTGATCTACACAAAGCACATTTTGTTAGCATCATGATCGATTCGTCCAACCACAAAGAAATTAAAATAGTACCTTTGTTGGTGAGATACTTTAATTGTGAAAAAGGTATTCAAGTGAAATTACTTCAGTTGCAAGACTTACCTGGTGAAACATCAGAACAGTTAAATAGTTATGTGTTTAATACTTTGAAAACCCACAATTTAGTGGACAAGTGTATTGGATTAGCTGCTGATAATACCAATACAAATTTTGGCGGAATGAAAAGAAAGGGAGTGAACAACCTATTTGCAAAATTGAATGGTTCTCGTGGCAAACCTCTGGTTGGCATTGGTTGTGTTGCACACATTTTGAATAATTGCGTACAAAATGCTACGGACGTCTTACCAATTGACGTTGAGGTTATTGTTGTTAAGTTATTTAAGCATTTCTATATTTATACAGTGAGAGTAAATCAACTTAAACAATTCTGCGACTTTGTTAATGTTGAATACAAAAGATGTTATCATTTTCTAAAACAAGATTTTTAAGTCTGATGCCCGCAATTGAACGAATTCTACAAATGTACGAACCGTTGAAAGCATACTTTTGTCTATTGAAAATTGTCCAATGATTTTGAAGCAATTTTTGAGTGTCGCACCAGCGAAATTTGGATGTGGTTTGTACACAACATTGCTTCTATGTTTCACAAAGTCATATTAAAGGTAGAGGGTGACAAAATATGCGCAACAGAGGCCGCGCTAGAGTATTTCGATCTTCAAAATAAGCTTGAAAATCGTTTGAATGAATTATTTTGCCGCTTAAAGTAAGAGAATCCCTTTACAAGTTGACAATTGGGAAGGTAGTTTAAACTATCGAGATGACTTCATCTCACAGGTTAGATTATTTTATTCAAATTGTGTGAGTTACTTGAAGAATTGGAGTACAAATTTAAATGAATTAAGGCTCTTTGAATGGATAAATTTGAGAAACCAAGTTTCATGGAATCAAATTTTGTGTTCATGTGCTGCTTTTAAAGACTACTTGGGTTCGACACTGAATGAGGACGAACTCTTCGATGAAGTTAGTCTATTACAAGCTAAACTGTCAGAAGATAAAATTGCCGAGTGGAACTCGAAAATATAGCTACCGAAGATCGATGGGTTGAAGTATTTAAATGGAATCAAGGGTCTGGATCAAGTGAAGATTTCAAAAATTGTGAGATTTTATGTCAGTTTATTTTTTGTCTTCCTGGAACAAGTGCGTCAATTGAGCGACTATTCTCTAATATTAATAACTACTGGACTGCAGAAAATCGCAAATGAAAATATCGACACTAGAAGGTGTGATGCAAGTGTACACAAACTTCGATGAGACTTGCAGTGAAATGTTCCAGTTTTTGAAGACCAGAAAGCAAATTTTGGAATCTATCCTAAGCTCTCAAAAATACGATTGGCACAAAGCTGACCCCACTGATGGCGTTGCAGGCACGTCAAAATAATTAATAACATTACACATTTCTGCCAGAGTATTTTATGTGTTTGTATTTTTTCTAATATAGGAATATAGGTACATATATTATGTATATGCATGTGTCATTAAAAATTATTTTATTCTTTATTCTCATTTTGATGCTTGGCTATGTCACTCTACATTTAGTTCTTTGATTTGTCCGTTTTTATCTATTCCTAATACAACTTTTTGTTACTTTTTATTTCTGTACTTATTTTTCTGAAAATAAATATGGTCACCCTACTCATAGTACTATCAATTTATCTGAAACTGGCGAATTGAAGCTATTGTTTTGAGCTTAAGCATGATTGATCATGCAACAATAATGTCTATGGATTGTCGTTGGTCTTCCCTTTAGCTTAAGGTTACAAATTCTGTGACGGCCAATAAAAGTAAATTTTTAAATTTCTTTGCCGAAACTTTTGTGTCTCAGTCTGGCTGGTCTTGAGACCCCAGTCAGGCTAAAGCTCCAGCGCACGCTTATTATACCTTTTCGGTGATCCTCCTCTGAGAGTTACGTTTACCAGCCTAAATTAAAGTAATTTTTAGGCTTCAAAAACTTCAATGGTTACCAAGTGCTCTATTCGCGAGGGTACGTCGTGTGATGTCACCGACTCTTTAATCCAGACCTACTAATGCGGAAACACTTGACAATTTCTAAAAAATAGTTTTAAAACATTAAGAAGGTTGTAAATGAAATATGGGAAACAAAATTTATTTTTGGCGTACCTATTGTGGAATCAATATTAAAAAATATTGTTTAAATTTTCGCGCTAAAATGGGTAGACTTATTTGTATGGCGTCACATTTTTAGAAACAAACTAACCTCTTCGTGTGCCTCCACGATAAATTATATTTGAACAAAAAATGCCTTTGCTAGATTATAGAGTATCAGCAGTACCTTTTTGTACAAATACAATAATTAAAACCCCTGAAAAATTGTATATTCATCTCCCGCAAACTTTGGAATTACAATACCAATTTTCACGAGTCGGAGCATAACACTTTGTTTCCTTACCATCCTTAGAACCATCCAAGAGGATACAGGTAGAACTGATTTAGGTTGGCAATATTGTCCGGTGTTGGCAAGCATTTCTGACATTAAACATTTGGCAAAACACATATTGTCCGATATTGATATTATTATTGTGATAAACTAAACATAACCCTGAAGCTGAGATTTGACAGTTGTCAAACCGTTGTTTTTCACAATCTGACGACATCAACGTCATCTGATAGTATTACTATTAGTGACGCAACTGTTCTGACCCGTCAAAATTACTATATACACTTTGCCATTTTTGGACAAATTTCACGCAAAAAACAATATGTGTATACTACCAAAGGATAACCTTCGTACACGGGCAAGTGACACTTTTGACAGCAGAGGTAT